>KN472315.1:13208-23629 GCA_000787095.1 Periophthalmodon schlosseri | reverse complement strand
CGCTCTTCCAGAGACAAACCAATGAGAAGATTCTCCTCATTAAGGTATAAAGTTACATACTAGATATATATGTAAAGTCCATTATCATGTGTGTGTCATGTTCACGAGCTTTGGCCCTGACACTAAACACAGACGTGTTGTGGGGACTGAACCTGAAAAGCCTGTTGCTAGGCAGCACACACCTGCATTCCACCCCATTACCTGAGATCCACAGACGACCCAGTCATTACTCACTGTGTTCAGGCCTGGGCTTTCTCACATTTGGAAAAAACGTAAAGCTCTGGAGTGATATTTTATGACAGAAGAGTGCGTCATGCTGTGTTTGTCTTTCTCACCCTCTCCAAATGAAATGTATAAACACAATATTAAAGTACAGAGTGTAGTAATACCACACACCCTCATAGAGACAGATAAGGGCTCTAATCATTTTACACACAGACCTGTCTGTTAAGATGTCTACAGAGTAAACTAACTATGGGGTCTGGAGCCTGCAGCTACACTAAACGTACCATCCGCTCCTACTCTGAGCATGTGTTTTCCTGTCTGTCTATTTGACCCAGTTTATGTGCACAGTGTGCACTGCACACACAAAGATTTCACTTCTGTAAGGATGTGGCAAAATAGAATGAGTAAATACTTCCTCTTTCTTTCAATACACGTGCTCCCTGTTGATATGCAACCGAAAACCTGCAAATCATATGTAATAATAAACAATCTTTTGGGTCATTGCAAGGTCCATTTTACCCACACTGAATAATATATTTTAGTTTATGAATGCTACTTATTCAGTACATGTGTTTTAGGAAAAGGCTGGAGACCTGGAGGAGCAGATCACAGCGGAGATCAGCCGTCTGAGGGACTTTCTTCTTGAAGAGGAGCAATGCATCAAGGAGAAACTACAGAGGCAAAAAGAGGACAAACTTAATCAACTAGAGGAGGCTCTAACACAGGCCACGGAGCAGATAAGCCAACTGGAAAAAACAGCTGATGAACTGTGTGCCAAGCTAAGAGAGGAAGAAAACCCAGAGCAACTCAAGGTAAAAAACATAGTATAACAATAGGTGAATTTTATGAGGATAAAATGAGTGGATCTGGATGAAATGATGCACAGTACAAATTGGTATAAATGTGGTGTAAATTGGTATAAATTTCTTAAAATAATCTTATAATATGAATTTACGGTTAAAAAAATGCATTTATATCAGATTATCCAGATCACTTGTTTGGTAATAAACATTGTCACCATGGACACAAACACATTTAAAAAAGTTTTGTTTCATATTTTGTTTTAGTCATTTTAATTCATTTACATTTGCGTAAATCTGGGAACAAAAATGAATTCCCCTTTTATCAGATCACAGCTCAGTTGGGTTCTGAAGATAAAATCAGATCATCAGAGTGAATCCATTGTTTAATCCCTATTGTTGCAACAATGAGGGACTAAATGCCAAAGCCATATGGCAAAAACATGTTTCTGCAGATAGCTGGATCTAACGTGTTTCAATCTGCTCTCTACAGGGAATCAAAGACTTCATCGGGGGGTGAGTATTCCCCTTTAAATCAAACCATATCACACCAGTATATCTGCTACGTGACTGCAGTGTTGTTCTGTTGAGTAAGTGGCATTTGTAAGTCTCAAGTGTGTCCTATGATGACCTAAGGCTGTGACAGGATGTTGGGACATAACTGTGGTTTAACTGATAAAGTCCACAAAAACAAATACAAAACTATACTTGTATATTTACTGGTTTTATTAGATTTACAGACACTAAATAAACTCAAGAGTCAAGACTAAACAATGCATTTCTTTCCTTTTTATAAATTTAATTAAGCTCAAATCCCCAACGTGAAATGAACTGAGGAGATTGGGCCAAGAAAGACAACTTGCACAAGTTATGAATCAATCCTTACACGCTCTGGGCGGACAGTTTGGTGGTACTTATAAAGCTGAAACACTTATCTGGTATTTTTAAACTTTTATTCTAAAAGCAGAATATATGTACAAATTCCCAGACAAAAGAAAGTCATCATGTCTATTTTTAGTGTTCAAGTGTGGGAACAGCTGTTGATAAAGCTATGGTTTAAAAAATCATATAGGTAGACATTTTTAGTTACAATGCATAACAGGAATGAATGGTATTTCCTCTGTCTGTGAATTTGTATTTCTCTGAAAACTAAAAGTGAAGCTTGTGAAGTCATTTCAAAAATGTAAAGACAATGTTTTGATTTTGAAACCTGCCGAGTGGCAGTGCTAAGAGCCTGTTCCTGTGTTTGTTTAGGGCTGAGAGCCTGTTTGAGCGCCCACCGGAGGTGAGTGTGGATCTGCAGTCTGGAGAGTTCCTCGGCCCTCTTCAGTACAGAACATGGAGGAAGATGTGGTCATTATTCAAGTCAGGTAAAGCCAATAATACAGACTCATTAAAAGTAATCCATCATTTTGCACTGCCAACTTATATTTAACAGTGTTCATCACTGTCTGCAGTTACCGAAATCAGATCAATATCTGATTTCTAGAGAAAAATCTGATAATAATCTGATTTGAGTGCGCATATAACCGCAGCCACTGTAAAAGTTTGCATATACCAATAGAGCTACATATATTTTATTATTATTAAATTGAATTATAATAATTTAATATATTGGCTAAAGAAATAAAGAAATATATACACGCTGTGCTTTTGTTTTCCATATAAATATATTTACAAGTGTTAAACGAGATGTTAACAGTTTATCCCTTCTTTGTAATGCTCCTATATCAAACCATAACAAGGAAATCTGTTAAGCTTCTTGCCAAAATACTGTTTATTTAATATTCATACATAAGTCAGAGACACACATGTTTTATCCAGCCATTGTAACTCTGCTATGGTCTGTAATCGGTCCCTGTGTTAGGTCTTTCTACACATGCACATACTTCCACCTTGAGCCAGCTTTACTGTTAACAAAAGGTGGACACAAATTATACAGTGAGGCAGTGACTGTGGCCTCATTGTCTAAAACCCTCTAAACTGTTTATTTTCTTTCGCTGTAAAACTCCCTCTAAGCTACGCTGAGCTTTGGCTTCCAAGAATGTCAAAAATGCAATGATTAATGGACTTGTAACATGCCTTCATCCTTCGTCCCTCATTGTGTGGCCGTCAAGGGCATTCAGACTGGCCAAACAGATCTGAATTTCAGTGTACGTCAAAGTAGTTATACACACTACCATTTAAAATTTAGTGTGTCCATTTAGCTACAACTCCGGCCTGTCTCGTCTTTCAGTAAATTAGCAGTGAGTGATTAACGGCTGAAGGTCAACAGCAAGAATATACCTCCAGGATCATTGGCTCTAATTGTAGGCCTCCAAGTCCCTGGTCAGACCTGGTGTATTCATATTTATTACAGATTTAGAGCTTGGTTTAGTTCTTAATAGGCCTGTCACAATAACAACTGTTAAAGTACAATATGTTGCTGAAGAAAATATAGGCTAGGCAAGGCAAGTTTACACATAAATAATCATGTAGAATGGAAACCTTTGAGTCATATGCACAGCTAAACACAACCGTTTTGAGCCTGGATTTAAACATCGTCAAAGTAGAGGCCTGTCTCGCATCTTCAGGAAGACTGTTTGGGGTTTTAGCTGCATAAAACTGAAACGCTGATTCCCCAGATGATAAATGATAATATTGATAATTGATAATTATTGAATATTGATTATTGTTATTTATTCAACCCTCTACAGCTCATACCTGATTGTAGTACAGAAAAAATAACACAATGTTCCTACAAAGAAAAAGTACCACAATAAATACTGCCCCCCCAAAATGATTGTTCCATCTAACGTATATTGAACGATAACTCGATATAGTAATTATCATGACAGGCCTAGTTATTCGTGTAGTTCTGGTTTAGTACCGCAATACAGTTCCACAATTTGGTGAAAAGTTCAGATTCTGAGACCACATTTGAATAAAGTTATTCAAAATGGACTTGTAAAATTTGTAGTTGATTATTCAAGTGCAACTGTAAGAACTAAGAAGTAATAACTGTGACTATTTTAGAAGCAGAAATGAAAAAGCCAGTTCAGATTACACTACAAAAAAAATTAACTAAAGTTCTTTTCTGTCGGGCTGTTTATGTCACATGAACTTCACTTATCATTCAGAAAGTCTGATCTCATAAAGCTGGTCACTAGGGATGAGATCTCATGCCACAAGATCTCGTGAGATGAAATCATCACAAGATTGTGCACACATGAGGAAAATGATCTTGTAAGATTTTTCTTCTGTGTGTTTACATTTAGATAAGTCACACCACTTAAGAAGCTGTAGATCCAGAAAAACTGTCTTAAAAATTCATATAAAATTGTGATACCAAACTTGTGACCTGAATTCATCTCATTGCACAACTGATGTCATAATCGTGTCTCGTTCTAATGGACCCAGTCTTGTGTCGTGTCTGTCTCTCATCAAAATGGCCTCGTCCGACCGCTACTGTCACATACTAGACTTAGTCCTGATGTCAATAATCCTAAATCGTCATATTCTCAAAACAAAACTTATAGACCTGTCATGATAATTACTATATCGACTTATCATTTAATGTATGAAATCTGCAACAATATTTTATGTAAATCAATATTTATTGTGTGTACAATTTCTTTGCAAAAGTGGTGAGAGTTTTGTTATTCTACCCTCTTCAGCTCAAATCTTATCGTATTACAACTAAAATAAG
This sequence comes from Periophthalmodon schlosseri, assembly GCA_000787095.1. NCBI lineage: Eukaryota > Metazoa > Chordata > Actinopteri > Gobiiformes > Gobiidae > Periophthalmodon > Periophthalmodon schlosseri. Next base: position 18,916 of record KN472315.1, on the reverse strand, counting down.
TGACTTCTGTGGTTAATTACTGCGTCATTCTGTTATTTATGTGCTGCAGCTCAGGCCTTTTAATGAGACTCTATTAAAAATGATCGTATTACAACTAAAATAAGTGACTTCTGTGGTTAATTACTGCGTCATTCTGTTATTTATGTGCTGCAGCTCAGGCCTTTTAATGAGACTCTATTTAAAAATGGTTAACTGGCATTATCTTGCATTATTGTTATTGTGTCAGTAGCAAAAAATAGTTTCAATATTATCGTTTATCGTTATACATCTCCATAGTGATATATCGTGCTTCGAAATGTGTTCTCGTGACAGGCCTAAACACTCATAACCAGTGATGAAGTACTCAATTTTTTTACTTAAGTAAAAGTACAGATACAGAGGTAAAAAGGTACTCAAGTAAAAGTAAAAGTATCACATGAAAAAATAGACGTAAGTAAAATTATTTAAGTACCCATTTAAAAATGTACTGTAGAGTAAAAGGTAAAAGTATTTCACACAAGTGTTCATTTGTTCAAGTGTAAATGTAGTGATGTTGATTAAAAATGAGACATATTTTGGGCAATAGCAGCAATATGAATCAATTTGTTATTTTTTCTTACGAATTTTGTGTATTTATTTTTGTTTGCTCAAAGCAGAAGCTTAAACTTGAAAACTTCAGTCAGGATGGTACCACAAGCATGGTAAAAATAACCCCTCAAATCACATGAAAAGGTACTTTTTACTTTTCAGTCCAGTTAAAAAATGTAGTAGAGTAAAAAGTAAAAAGTATTCACTGTAAAATGTACTTAAGTAGAATTTTTAGGTATCTGTAGTTTACTTAAGTACAGTACTTTACTACTTGTACTTTGTTACCTTCCACCACTGCTCATAACAGAAAAAATTGTGCATTGTAACATAAAAGTAAAAGTTTTTCTTCTTCGTTTTAGCCATGACCAAAGTGACTCTTAATCCGGACACAGCCTATCCTTGCCTGTGGGTCTCCGAATGCCGCACCAGTGTCCAAGTGGGCAACATCCGTCCGAACCTCCCCAACAACCCTGAACGCTTCACCCGCTACAACATCGTCCTGGGGGCTGAAGCTTTCACCTCGGGGCGGCACTACTGGGAGGTGGACGTGGGTTCAAAAACTGCCTGGGGGCTGGGAGTGGCCAGGGCCTCCGTCAACCGAAAGGAGGAGATCAGTCTTTGTCCCGAAGACGGATTCTGGACCCTGGTGCTCCGAGACAATGGGGACGGCATTAGTGAGTATGAGGCCTGCACTGATTCAGAGGAGGAGGGCTTGATTTATCCGACCAAACGTCCCAGGAGGGTGGGGGTCTACCTGGACTACAGTCGGGGGGAAGTGGGGTTTTACAATGCAGAGGACATGGACCATCTTTTCACTTTCTACGACTCTAAATTCAAAGAGGCAGTTTTCCCATATTTTAACCCCTGGCCAATTATCAACGGGCAGAACCGAGAGCCCCTCATCATAGTCGCACCGCACTGGGCTTAACTCGCTTTATATTAAAATGGGAACTTTATTATAGTAAATGTACACTAACCTGATATAAAATGTGCCTTTATTTGTGTATTTGAATACTGTTTATGTAAAATGATCTTGAAAATAATTTAAATCTCAAAAAGCTTTTAAACTGTCAACCAAAAGGCATTTCCTAACAAGCGTAAAAGAAAAATGTTTAAAAATGTATTTTTACTTCAGCAATGTTAGATCCTCTTTTCCACTGCATTTTTCTGCTACTTCTATATAGCTCCACTAGAGGGCAGGCATGTGTACCTACTTTACTCTGATCATTTAAATAATGTGAATCCATATGTGTGAATCAGATTCTACATTTTCTACATTGTAACTTCAAAATGGTAAAAGCAAAAGTAACACCACACATCACTGATCTACTAATACTTAATATTTAATAGAAAAAATATTATTGTATTAATAAATTCATTGTATATATACAATATTTTCTGTTTAAAAAAAAGGAAAAAAATAAAAGTAACATAATTATAATTGAGGAATAAAATGATTCACCAATTTATATTTAGAAGAAAAAAAATAGAACTTATAAAACGAATCTTAAAAAAAACAAACGTTAAAATAAAATGTTGGTATTACATTAAAATGAACACAATACTTAATCTAACCTTAAATTTGTTCTTTGAATAATCTGTCTAGTGCCAAAGACATTTTGATGTCCCACTGTCCTTTTCGACATGGTGAACACGTTGCCTTTTTGACCTTTGAGTATTTGAAATGACTTCTGTTACGAACAAATAAATAATGAGAATTGGTCTGACCCAAATAAAAGTTTTATCTTTGTCTGTGTGCGTCACCCGCCTATAGATTAACTGCTGACTTCAGTGTTACGAACTTGATGGGGTCATGTCTAGGCTCACCCTTCATGTCTGACACCAGCTTCATCTGTAATTAGATATTATAGAGGCCTGATCAACATGGCATTCGTAACACAAGCCTACACTTCTACACTGCGACTAACCTGCCACTCCCTGAATCACTAACTCGTCTTGGACCAAGGTTAAAACTCAAATTCTCTCAAACTTTTCCCATTAGCCCGTCACATTTCAACACCTCTACACATTTTTTCAGACCCAAACTTGAGAATAATGTAATGCCTATTTTTAACCTTGACCGTCAGCATGTTTCATCTATATTTAATAAGGGTCGGGATAATGTGAGGGAGAGACGGAGGGGGATGTGTGGTTTAAGTCCCAAGTTTAAGTGATTAATGGAAACCTCATTAGAAATCGGAGATAACTTAAGCCATACGTTATCCACTGTCTGGACGACTTACGGTGTGTATCAGATGTTTAATACGGGTTAACTTGAGAGAAGAGAGGAAGATGGGGCCAAGTTAAACAAAAAGTCATCCAAAAGTCACTTCAAGTTGAGGAGTTTAAAGGGCTCATATTGTGCTATTTTCTGATCTGTGTTATTATGTTGTTTCCTCATCACAAACAGACCTGGAGTTGTTTTGTTTCATTCACACGTTTAACACACAAACCCTGCATATTTAGGCTGTGTTCTTCTCTCAAACAGAAAACACTCTGTTCCACCTTGTGAGTCATGGTGGTAATACAAAAATCCCCCTCTGTGTTTTTAAACTCCATACACCTTCACTAGACTCATTTTGATCATTTCAGCCCTGGAATTGCTAATTGCTAATTGCTTTACTGAACTAAAGGTAAAAGAGGCTGTTAACTTGAAAACTACTGCTTCATGACATCACAAGACAGAGCATTTTGAGCTTTGGAGATGTAGACAGACTAATAAAGGGTTATTCAAACATGTGTGAATGAAACAAAAAACAACTCCAGGTATGTTTTTGAGGACAAGAGTCAATTTTGTGTTATATAGGACCTTTTAAAGGGCTGCAATCATTAATCTAAACGTATTGAAAAAATAATTCCTAATTAGTTGTCTACTAAACCAGCACTTTTAGTTATGTATTTATACTACGGCCGTAGAAATACACCTCACAAAGCTGACATAGACATTATCACATAGATTTATGCATTTTTCCATGTGCAGTTTGTTGTTGTTGATATTAAAACTGGGACTCACAGAGTACCTTTGACACAATGACATACTATACTAATAATACTAAGTTAAGACAATAATGTATTGTAATATTACCCAAAAATCATTTTTTTCCCACATTTTTTAAATGAAACTAATACAGTTGGAAATAGTCATAACAGTGAGTCACTCTTCTCCAAATAAGCAACATAATGAGATTATTGTATTTTTTTTTTCAGGGCCCATATTATTCTATTTTCTGATCTATGTTATAATGTTGTTTCCTAATCACAAAAATTCCTGGAGTTTTGTTTTGTTTCACATGTTTAACACACAAACCCTGCATCTCTCTGTTCCACCTTGTGATCATGTGGTCATGTGGTAATACAGGAAGTGCTCCTCTGTGTTTTTAAACTCCATACACCTTCACTAGACTCATTTTGATCATTTCAGCCCTGGAATTGCTAATTGCTAATTGCTTTACTGAACTAAAGGTAAAAGAGGCTGTTAACTTGAAAACTACTGCTTCATGACATCACAAGGTGGAGCATTTTGAGCTTTGGAGATGTAGACAGACTAATAATAAAGTGTTACTCAAACATGTGTGAATGAAACAAAACACAACCCCAGGTATGTTTTTGAGGAGGTATCAGCATTATAACATGACTTAAAGCTCACAAGAGTCAATTTTGTGTAATATAGGACCTTTAAGCTAATAATATCTGCAATACAGATTTATTGATCTGTCAAAAAGTATGTATTATAGACTATGTTCTTTCTCATAGTATTTTTTGTGATTTCTTTAAAAACAAATCAAATCCTGTTCTATATTTCCATAGCTTTTAGTGGACGTAGGCTTTGTGCGCTCACTATTGTGCCTTTGCTGTGCTGAAAATAGCACAGATCTGTTAGTGTTTTTTTTTTTTTTTTCACTGTTAGTGTTTGATGTGCACTTGCTTCTTTGCCCTTTCACAGTTGTAACTAGGGCCTGTGATGGGACACTGCACCTGTGTATGCCGCTCATCCACACATGCACAATATCATTATGTAAGAACGTGGACGTCATTCAAGAGATGTGTTTTTATTCAAAACCAACGCCGCAATTTCAGAATCGTTCATCTGACCCGGGCAAATCTAACAAAAATCCAATTTGGACACAACAAAGGCTTCAGATATGACAGAGGAGGAGGGATTAACGGCGTTCCCCCAAATCACCTTGGTGCTGTTGGCCCAAAAATTGACACACTTGACACAAAATCTGTCTATGTAAAAAGAAAAGACAAAAGTGGTGCAAGCTCTCCTCTATTTTTGTAATTTTGGAATTTTTCTGTCATGATTTAACACTTTTTTTTAACTAGTCCCAATTTTGAAAGTTTACTCAAGTTTTAGTCCAAGTTGAGTCTTATTTTAAACTTGGTGTGTATAGTTTGTTCACTGCGTACAGCCTGCTCCTACCAGGTCTACTTTTTCAAATCAAATCAAACTTTATTTGTAAAGCGCTTTTCATACAAAAATGTAATACAAAGTGCTTTACAGTCATTAAAAAAACAATCTCATATGCCCTTCCGTCAAACCACCCGACCCCCACAACTGCCCAATCCCACACAATCATACAACTCACACACACACACACGATAAAATACATAAGGTTAGGCACAGATAAATGAGGCTGAGTACAGACGAACAAACTGAGGAAGACTCTGTGCCAGGAGACCACACACACACACACACACACACACACACACACACACACACACACACACACACACACACACACATGCTAAAATACATAAGGCTACATACAAATCAACTTTGTTCCCATTTTGGAAATGCAATAGTAAAACGTATTTTTGTTTCAATAGCCTATTACAGACCTTTCTTAAGAACTTGAGAAATTCCTTGTCTCATCCTAAAATCTTAGCCCCTGACACTATTAGCATACACATTTGTTTAAATCATAAATTGTGTATATATATATAAATGGACATAGCTATGCTGCTAGCCACTGCGTTCCAAATAAGAAGTGAGTATAGGCTCGCTTCTGGCTCCATCAACTCCAATTCACTTTACATTGGAAAACTGTTGCCCGTCTCTCTGTAACTGCTGCTGTCAGACTCGTCATTTTGGTCTTAAAATGTTTGTATTAACCCGCTCTACATGATCCTGGTGTTTT
>KN472315.1:0-13081 GCA_000787095.1 Periophthalmodon schlosseri | reverse complement strand
TTCCCTATTGTGTCCACAAATCAAGATATGAACATTAATAACAGACAAATCAGATGCCTTCTTTCCCCGGCTGCTTCTGCTAGCGTTAGTAACAAGTTTGGTTGATAGCGTAGCTAAGCACCCAGTTATAGCTCCTTGCTACACCTCATCACTGGGGGAGCAAGGAGCTATAACTGCTCTAGCCTCGATGAGCTTTATTTGACTGGAGTCAGATGCTATGGGTGACGTCACTCTCACTTAGTCCACTCCTTTATACAGTCTATGGTTTAAATGTGCACTGTGACCTTTCTTATGGTGGGTCTGCCACCTGCTTGTCTCCATAGAGATGTTATTCCTTTGCCTGGAATGTTCCACAGTATGGCATTTACCTTCTCTTTTTCTACGGAGACAAGCAGGTAGTGCCACCATGAAACAGGTCAGATCTGTGGAGAGGTGACCCAGCTTAAAGTGCATGTTTTTCAAGGTACTTTTAAGCAGTAAAAGCTTAATGACATACTATGGAACACTCCAGGGAAAGCAACAACATCTCCATGGAGACAAGCAGATAACCGACCTCCACCAGAAAGTCACAACGTGCATCTTTAAATTTTAAACTTGTTTGCGGTTTAGAAATATGACCTGTATACAGTGTTGGGAAGAATACTTTGAAAATGTATTTAGTTACAGAATGCTGAATACCTGCATTAAAATGTATTTTGTAAAGTATTCAGATACATGGTCTAATCACAGTACTGTATTCTTAATACTTAGAATACTTTTACACCGGGTTGCATTATATTATAGTGTAAAAACATGATATATAATTACAAACAGCTAGATTTGTCTTATGTCTAATTGGAGAAAAAACACACACACACTCTCACACACACTCACACACACTCTCACACACACTCTCACACACACACACACACACACACACACACACACACACACTGCAGTTCAAAGCCAAAATTGCATGATCAAGCACTGCCATGTATTCCTTTGATTTTAGGAAAGTAACTGTATTCTGAATACCACCAATTGAAAAAGTAACTGTACCAGAATACAGTTACTCAAAATGAGTATTCAGAATATATATTTTCAGTACATGTATTCAGCTACTTCCAAACACTGCCTGTAAAAGTGGACATATGGTAAAGATAAAGTCAATTTTGCATATGTTCTTATTTGCATCAACTAAAATGAGGAATATTTGGTCTTTTGTCAGTGTTGATGGGAATGCAGAGAGGAAGAGGAGGAGAGAGAGAGGTCGGTGTGTGAGAGGTAGATAACGCGAGAGACCAGTAAAGTTGGTGAGGTATAGAATGACACCTAAAGGAGCTGGGATCGGCAACGAGGGCAGAGGTGCAGGAACCCAATCCCACAGCCAAGACTACTGCTGATGATAAAAACCTGCTCACCTGAAACACACTCCGAGACCGAAATCTAGACAAGCAACGTGCAGCACTGAGGAAACCAACCAGCCAGAAACTTGGATTTTTCACATTTCATTTACAGGAAGAGAGAAGCATTTGGACAGTTATATTTCACTACACACTGGAGGTTTTTTTTACAGCCTTTATATCTGGAGCTGGAAAAAAGTTTTTGCTAACTTTGCTCAACTTTTTTGGGAGACATTTTCATATTTTTGATCCTATTATGAGCTGTGTTGCAGATTGCATGTGAGGTTTAACACATAAAAGTAGCAAAACAAAGCAGCGTTAAGGGTCAGCTGCAGCGGAGGAGAGAGGAGTGAGGCGGGTGAGGGAGGGGGTGTGGGTGAGCGAGAGAGAGGGAGCGTCGGGATCACCGCGGAAACAACATGTTCATGATCATTCGGGAGACTCCAGCAGCAGGAGGCGCTCCGGGTGCTACGAGCGCTCCGCCCGAGAGGACTGCAAAACAGGTGCGTGGACAAATCTAATGGCTGTTCTTTTACTAGAGACAGTGCAAAGGTAGGGCATCTGAAGGGGGTCAATCATGCTCAAACAATGAAAAACAAAAAACACTTACTTTTTAATCAAAGCAAAGTGTTACCAGTTTATTGAAAAATTTGAATATAAACTCTCTTCTACTTTTATTTTTTCATAGCAGCTGTGTCTGGCTAAACCCTCTATATTCCACATAAGCTTTGTAAGTGATCTTATCTTTTCATTATTATTTTAAGTCTTTAAAAGTTTCTAATTGAAATACAGTAATAGGCCCAAATCACAAAAAAATTCCCCTTATATAAATTTAGTTGGGCTATTGTTATAAACTATTAGGTTGGCGAAATCGAATCCTGTTCTCAACGTAAACATCATTGGTTGAGCGGTCACATCCACTGACCCACAGGTTGGCCGTGTGATTTCAGCTCCCACAGATGAATGCTGTTGTTGTGTCCTTGGGCAAGACACTTAACCCGCCCAGTGTCTGCGTACATTGGTGTATGAATGTGTGTGTGAATGGGTGAGTGGTCCCTTGATGTAAAGGGCTTTGAGTGCCTCTATGAATAATTTATTGGACCCTGTTTTTGGTTGCACCTAATTATGAATCTACAAAGAAATGCAAACGCAATATTATTTTTAATCTGTTTTTTTTTTTTTTAAATGTATTATAACTTCAGTAAAGGGACTCATCTTGTGCACTGCAAACCAAGAGTAAAACAGCCCATATAAAATGTTAATAGAGATCTCATTTGTCTTGTTTCCTGGAAAGTGACAGAAGCCCTGCCTAATTCACATGCATTTTAAATGTCCAGGTGTCATATGAAGGACACTGAGCCTCATATTTTGCACACTGTGACATAACTGTACCGGGCTTGTGTGTACAGTCTCTTTACCCCAAATCTCGTAACTGTCCCTCTCCTGTTCCCTCTAAAGGTTCAAGCTGCAATCAGGAAGAAAGTGGAGAAGCAGAAGAAGAGGAGAGACGACCAGGGAAAGACGCCCGGCGAAGCCCGAACGCCGCAGACGCCTCGGCAAAAGAAAGTGGTGAGGCCCAACCCCACTGTGGAGGAGGCGCACACACTGGAGCAGACCCTGGAGGAGCTGATGGAGGGACCACACCGAAAAGAGCCCCAGGAGCCCGAGAAGGAGGCGGAGCCAGTGGACCTGCTACCCATCGTTTCCTCTGTGTTTGGACAGGTAAGAGCTGCATGAATCTGTTCCATCTAGTAACACAGAATATAGTATTTCAGAAACATAGTATTAGATACAATAGGCTAGACTGTTGAACCTGCATGATTCTATGGAAATACAAAGTTAAAACCACACTTTGGAACATTTTGGTGTTAGATACGTTTTATCCCAAACTGTGGAACATTATAGTCAAAGAACATTTCCATGGATTCCCACAAATAAGAGTCAGGTTTGTTCAGAGTAAGGATGCAACACTTAAAATGACAAAAAACAAACAAACAAACAAAGGAAAAAAATTACCTTTCGTGGCTGAAAAGTTACACACTGGGGCTTTAGATGTCATTGTAGTTCTATTTTTTGGCTTTATTTCGAGTGTCCCTGCCCTCAGAGTACTATTAAAGTTATATGAAGTCGCAGGCTACTGTTCTGGGCTTGTGTTACCAAGCGCTTTATGTAAGTGTGTAGTAGAATCGTCCTCTGTGTGGGTCCATGTTGCGTGGCTCAAGTTCTGTGGCTGATTAAATGTCTTTCCAGGCACATGATTGAAACTCTAAGCCCCAAATACAAATTTAAAACCATCTCATCGGAGTTACACTTTTTGTCTGGAGCCCCACCTGACCCCCTCCCTCTGTCCCCTCCCTCCGAGTCCTTAACATATAGGCTACTTTAATTACTTACATGTCACTAACGGCTGTGACAGCTGCTCCGACCCAAACCACTCCAAACAGGACTAAAGCTGAGAAGATAGCGTGCGTTTGGGGGGTTTAAGCTTCTCTACATCGGAAAACATGACTGAAGTGTAATCCGTACGGGATACAGACACTGCCAGTCGGACATCTGATAAATCACTGAAGGCATTGTGCGCTGGTGTCAGCTCAAATATGGAACAACACTGGCACGTATAGGTTTTACGCATCTGTCACTTTAACATGTGTATTCTGGCGGTATCATGTTGAGTTAAGCCGGGAAATGTATGGACTTGTGTTTTGAGTAGGAAAGCAAACAGAAGATTACGTTTCACTCACTGCAAAGCGCTCATCGCCTTTCTAGAAACAAGTAACCTGATCCCAGCTGTAGCCAGGTCAAAAACAGGAAGTCGTTATTACTAAGATGCTCACGAGAAGTCAACCGTGATGTAGTTGATCCTAATTAGGGGCACTGGGGTAAGTGACAAAAGAGTTGGTGACGCAAAGAGAGGTCCCGGATATTTTAAGCCAGAAACTGTAGACGCGGGGACCCTGAGCGACAGCCCATCAGTCATTATGTTTACACGGGTAGAGTTTGCATCAAAAGCTTTACCTGCCCTGACCTTCACTTTCAATTATAAATGAAAAATGGTCTCTTTTTAAATGTATGCATGTATTATTCATGTTGTTTAACGTTTCGACTCCCAAGTAATTGTTGGATCTGCATCTTGTTAGTTTAGAGCTGATTTGGTTGTACAAGTAAATAGCGGTGGAAGATAACGAAAAACAAGTAATAAAGTACTGTACTTAAGTAGAATTTTTAGGTAGCTGCACTTTACTGAAGTACATTTTGCAGTGGATACTTTTTACTTTTACTTCACCACATTTGAGAGCAGGTATCTGTACTTTCTACTCCACTACATTACAGGACTGAAAAAAAAACTTTTCTTATGATTTGAGGGGATTTTTACCATGTTCGTGTTAACATCCTGACTAAAGTTTCCGAGTTCATGTGTCGGCTTTGAGCAAACAAAAATAAATACACAAAATTCATAATTAAGAAATGTATTCGTATTGTTACTGTGACCAAAATATATCATTTTTAAAATTAACAACACTTGTGTGAAATACTTTCACTTTTTACTCTTAAAGTACATTTTTACACAGGTACGTAAATACTTTCATGTGGTACTTTTGCTTTTACTTAGTATTTCTTTCTTAAAGTACATTTTTACACAGGTACGTAAATACTTTCATGTGGTACTTTTGCTTTTACTTGAGTATTTCTTTGCTCTGATATCTGTACTTTTACTTAAGTAACAAAATTGAGTACTTCTTCCACCCCTACAAGTAAATCATGCATTACCCAAGTGTTCTCTTATAGTTGAGTAAATGCTGTTTTCCTCAAGACAAGTGCATTGTAAAAACATATCTTTGTGACAAAAATCAGACTCACAAACGTGTAATCAAGAGCCATGTGAGTCGCTGTATGACGCTGTGAGAGCTGGGAACTAAAACCAACTTCCTCCTTTCATAGTTTGAAAATCAGGTAGTGTAAAAATGTTGCAATAAGTCAGTAAATACCAAAATACATAAAAATAAAGAGCAGGTTACACAGAGATTAGCAGCCATAATCTGCCTTTTATTTCAGTTGTTTTAACCCATAGGAACACACTGGTTCTGTCTGATCCGGTCTCTTCTGTCCCTCTCCCCCCGTCTCTCACCTGATCTCACAACACAACCCGATTTGGTCTAGGGATGCACCAGTACGATACTGGGATCGGATATCGGCTTCCAAATATCGGTTTACTTGATATCATGGTTGGACATATATGTTGATCTAATAAGACTATTTACAGGTTGTACTTGGCCCAGAAAGCCTCATAATGTTTGAACTTTTATTTATACAAAGCTGTTCTGTGGTTACTTGAGGGATATATAACAGCTGCATATGACATTTGGATCAGTTTGTCTTATGTTATTTGTGTTTTAAGGAAATAAATGCTGTTTTCAGTCTCTGCACTGGTATCGGTTGATATCGGTATCGGAAATGAAAAGGCTGGATTGGTGCATCCCTAATCTGTCCCATGCTGCACAAACACTGTTTTTCTAAGATCACTTTACTATTGTTTTACCATGCTCACCCACAAAAAACACGGACAGCTACTATTACAAGTGCATGCCACTAAATTAACCTCCCACTGGTGGAGTTACAGCCGGTCATGTGCCGACTCGGACATGCAATTGAAAAGTAAACAAAACACAGTGTGGACAAAGCTGTGGGCCCAGCATTAAAGAGTCATTCACATTAAATATTAAAATGGAGGAGTTTAATCAGACCTAATGGCTCTGCTCAGGTCTTTGGTTATTTAGAGCTGGACTTAATGTTGGCCCAACTTGTGTTGTCTTTAGACAGATCAAGTGATGTTTACAATGTGCGTTTGGATAGCCTCAGTGGTGGAAGGTAGTGAAATACAAATAGTAAAGTACTATACTTAAGTCGATTTTACAGTGGATACTTTTCACTTTTACTTCACTACATTTGAGAGCAGGTATCTGTACTTTTCTACTCTACTACATTTTTTTTTACTGGACTGAAAAGTACTTTTCATACAATTTGAGGGGTTATTTTCACCATGTTTGTGGTAACATCCTGACTAAAGTTTTCATGTTCAAGCCAGGGTAAGAGAAGACCCAGAACTCCACAATACAAAACTTGATGTAAAGACAAGTATAATTTGAAGCCGAATATAACAATAACCTAATTAGCCTAATGGAATAGTTTGAGGGTAAATGCTCATTTCTTGGTTATTCTATGGAAATTACAGAATATAAAACTAAAATTATACATCGTTGTGCTATGATTATTAGTATTAAGGCAACTTATTTATAGAGCTTATTTCATACAAAACAGCAACTCAGTGTGCTTAAGAAGAAGAATAAATACAAGGACCACTGTAATAATATAGTTTAAAAAATGTAAAAATATAAACAAAAACATACAAATAAGAAAATATATTAATCTGAAGCTTAATTAAATACAAGGGTTCCTTGTTTCACGAATTGCAGTAAACTGTGAATGCGACTAAAGGCGTCTCTCCCTGCCTGGTCCTAAGTCTGGGCACTAGCATTAGTCACATATGTGCGAGCAGTTTCACTTTTTTTCCCACTCAAAGTGCTTTTTAATAGTTGAAAGTAGAAGTACATTGATATCATGACCCCTGTCACATTTGGTGGTATAAGTCCCTCTGCTTAAGCTCCATATCTGTCCATGAAAGAACAGCCACATTTCAGTTTAATGCCCCTGCAGCTGTTAGAGCGCGCTCCCTCACTCATCCTGTACTACAGCGGCCTCTGGTGGTGGTGGTTTTGCATTACACCATACCAGTGTTGGGAAGTAACTGAGTACATGTACCGAAAATACTATTCAGAATACAAATTTTGAGTAACTGTATTCTGGTACAGTAACTCTTCAGAATACAGTTACTTGTCTAAAATCAAAGACAAACATTGCAGTACTTGATCACACAATATAGGCTTCAAACTGCAGGTAACTAGTGAGAAAAATATAACGCTGCCCTTGTGGTGAGGCAGGTGAGATTTTTCCCTCTCCAATCAGTGATAGGAAATGCAGAACAAACAGTGAAACAAACATAAAGCTGTTTTTAATCCTATGTTGCGTTTCTACAGTAGGCCTATAATTTAAACGTGTATATAGGCCTATTTTTAATTTTTTTTAAAAGTCCCATTTAACATTATTTCTTTCACATTTCAATTTAGTTAAAAGTCAGTTATATTTGATAGTATTTGAGCAATAGAAGCTTCAACATTTTCCAATAACCCTAAAATGAAAAAAAAAAGTCATGTTTGCCTTAAAAGTTGCATTTTCCAGATGTCACATTTTAGGCATGTCTTAAATAATCAAATAAAAACATGTATTATTATTATTATTATTATTATTATTATTATTATTATTCCAGTTTTGTTCTTATATATCTGCTATTGTGTAGATTTGTGGCAGATGTGTTGCAATCTTCAGTCAGTTCATGATTCCAACTCTTTCTAAAGCACCACTGCAACGACCCCTCATCAAAGGTCATCAGATTGTGTAACAGCTTAAACACAAAATATTAAGAAGGAATGAGATCCACGTTCATCCTGCCACACCATATGACAGGGGAACCTGCCTCAAAATACTCTCTGAAAATAAGGTTGGCTCAAGTACAAACGGAATAATAAATACTTCATTCATTTATGCAACAGCTGAAAAGTCTGATGCGTTTATTTAACAAGTCCATAATTTGAGCAAAACAAAAATATACAAATAAAAACAGCCAGAAAAAAAATATTGATTTAACTGTTTCAACTGAACAAAATTCAACACAAACCTTTACCAAAATCATTACATTTGAAGTCGTATAAGACATCAAAATATGCATGAAATACTTTTACTTTTTACTGTAGTACATTTTCAAACGGGCACTTTATTACTTTTACACGTTGATTTTTTATCATTTATTTATGATACTTTTACTTTTACTTGAGTATTTTTTTGCTCTGGTATCTGTTCTTTTACTTAAGTAACAAAATGGAGTACTTTCCTCTTCCTTTCCCTATTTTGTTCTAAATCGAACCCTTTAGTTCTAGTTAAGACCTGGTTTAGTTCTGGTTCTTCCTTATGTTGTACTATGCAACTTTTCTAATGAGGGGTCTGTCACCTGCAGTCTCCATGGAGAGGTATTGCTTTTCCTTGAATGTTCCATAGCATTAAAAGGGTCTATCTTGCGTTTACTTGAATCATTTTAGATTATTCAAACTTAAAAGAATCTTACTTATGTTTGCCTCATTGTTGTTAATTTCTCTTGATCAGCGTATCTTTCTCAGTAATCTAAAAGCATCAGGATTAACCTCAGTTCATTTATATGCTCTTAATTCCCCTTCAAAACAGATAAACCCACTGCATCTGAGCGTGAGAGACGAGGGGAGATGGACAGACTGGATAGAGAGAGAGGAGAGGGTGAGGGGAGGGGAGATGGACAGACTGGGGAAGGAGAGAAGGAGGGAGGGGAGAGAGAGGGAGAGGAGAGAGGGACAGCAAAAGAGGAGAGGAGAGGAGGAGAAAAGAGAGGAAGGAGGTGGAGAGAGAAGCATAGAGAGAGAGAACAAGGGAGAGAGAGAGAGGAGAGGGTGAGAGAAGAGAGGAGTGAGGGAGAGAAAGAAGCGTAGAGAGAAGAGAGGAGGGAGAGAGAGAGAGAGAGAGAGAGGAGAGGGTGAGAGAGAGAGAGAGAGAGAGGAGGAGAGGGTGAGGGAGAGAGAGAGATGGAGGGAGCGAGAGAGGGAGAGCAAGAGGGAAGGAGGGAGGGAGAGAGCGGGGGGTAGAGGGTAATAGGGAGGGAGCAAGAGAGGGGGGAGGGAAGTATAAGGAGAGAGGAGAGAGGGAGAGGGTGAGGGAGAGAGAGAGATGGAGGGAGGGAGCGAGAGAGGGAGAGGAGAGCAAGAGGGAAGGAGGGAGGGAGAGAGCGTAATAGGGAGGGAGCGAGAGAGGGGGAGGGGGGGAGGGAAGTATAAGGAGAGAGAGAGAGAGAGAGAGAGAGGAGAGAGGGAGAGGAGAGGGTGAGAGGGAGGGAGAAACAGAGAGGGAGGGAGAGCGAGAGAGACGAAGATGGGGGAGATGGGGGAGAGGGAGGGAGAGGGAGGGAGAGAGAGAGAAAAGGAGAAAGAGAGAGAGGAGGGGAGGGAGAAAAAGAGAGAGACGGGGAGATGGGGGGAGAGGGAGGGAGAGTGAGGGAGAGGGAGGAAAGCTTTAAAACCAGTGCCTCAGATGTGGACCCACTTCTGTGTCTGCAGCGTTGAGTTACAGAGACTAATTGGGCTGTAGAATATTTACAACATGGTGAACGCCAGGATCCTGCTTTTTATCATAAATGTGGAACAGGGGAACAAAGGACATTACTGATGTTATTTGGTGATGGGCAACTGCACCAAACCATCTATGAAAAACAAAAAGGTAGGAACATTCACATTCACCGCCAAAACTTTTTATCAGATTTTTGTTTAGTGTATTTTTTTGATTGATAAAACTTTGATTCTATTTGGTGCATAGAACATTATGAGATGTAACCAGTGACTTGTCCAGATGATCAAGTTTTGGCAAAGCTGACAGGCTTAGAAAACTTAAAAAAGACACACACAAAAAAGTCAACTAAAACAAAATTAAAACTTAAAAACAACTTGATAAAAAAATAGATTTATGTATTCATTTATTTAATTATGTTTGGTATAGTTAAAACCGCCACATTTTTGCTGTGAATTTTGAATTGTTGTCTCAAGTATTGACTTTGGTCCTTAACTTCATTATGTATTTCCTATTTCCTTCTTAAAGGTCCTATATTAGGCAAAATTGACTCTTGTGAGCTTTAAACCATGTTATAATGCTGTTACCACATCAAAACATACCTGGAGTTGTGTTTTGTTTCATTCACACGTCTGAGTAAACCTTATTATTAGAAAACATACCTGGAGTTGTGTTTTGTTTCATTCACACGTCTGAGTAACCCTTTATTATTAGTCTGTCTACAGGTCCAAAGCTCAAAATGCTCTGTTCCACCTTGTGATGTCATGAAGCGGTAGTTTTCAAGTTAACAGCTCCTTTTACCTTTAGTTCAGTAGAGATTGGCAAACTGAATCTCTGAAAATATCCAAATGATTCTAATGAAGGTGTATGGAGTTTAAAAACACAGTGAAGCATTCCTGTACTACTACATGACATCACAAGGTGGAGCAAAGTGTTTTCTGTGTGAGAGAAGAACTCAGTGTAAATATGCATGTGTTATGTTTGTGTGTTAAACATGTGTGAATGAAACAAAACACAACTCTAGGTATGTTTTTGATGAGGAATCAACATTACAACATAGATCAGAAAATAGTGTAATATGGGCCCTTTAACTGGAGAACACATTGTACAAGACGCTGCAAGTCTTATGTAACTCCAGAAGATGTTAGAGGATCAGACAATTAGCAAAATGAGCCTCTGGGAGCGGATACACAAGAAGTTGTCCAGTGACTGGGCAAAGGCTGATGTGAGAGGATTGCCTCGAAATAAAAAGCAGCTTATGTAATCCAGGCTTACAACTCCACTCTCACTGTGTGTCTGTGGGTCTTATCTGTTTACACAAAGATGATTATGATTAATACTCATAATTGTGTGACTCTAAGGGGGCAAATGACAGCATTAAGGCCCATTCGCAAACAGAGCGCCACCTAGAGGACGATGAAGACCTGAAGGAAAAGCCATTCAGTGAAACTTTTGGTGCTTTGGTGAAGAACTGCAAGATGCTGCAGATAGTAGGCCCGGCCTGTGTGTTCCTAAGACAGGGGTTTGCGTTCGTATGTAACAAGTTCTATACTTTAAAATCATCCAATTCTTCAACCACCTCATCTTCATCTATATGGGAACTTTTTCTCTGGTGATGCGTTATGTAGTGAAGTATCTAGTCTGCTCAGATGAACTTGTATCTAACTTTTAGTATCCATCAAGTCAGACAGACAACATTAGAAAAATCATCAAGTTAAAGGTGGGCTTTGTAACTTTTCTGATGTAGATGCTGCCACCTGCTTGTCTCTATGGATATTTAAATTCTTAATCAAGAATGTTCCACAGTATGGCACTGTTTTTTATTACTCAAAACTATCTTGAAAAACATGCATTATTACTGTGAACATGTGTCAGCTCTCCACAGACCTAACTTATTGCTTATCCACTTGTCTCAATGGAGATAGATACATTTATTGCCATGCATGGCAAAGCAATAACCTCCATGGAGACAAGTGGCGGACCACAAGAAAAGTTACATAGTGCACCTTTACATATTGGTAATGAAAATAAAATAACAAAAATGCAATTCAAAACAGGAAATATAACTCACTACTACCACTATTACCACTACCACAAGAACTACTACCACTTCTACCACTACTACTACTACTACTACTACCACTTCCACTACTACTACCACAACCATTTCCACTACTACTACTACTACTACCACTACCACTACTACTACTACTACTTCCACTACTACCACTACCACTACCACTACCACTACTACTACCACCATGTACACGTTACATGCCATCACTGACCTGAACCATGTCAGCCTCCATTTAACTCCCACTCACAAACAGTCAATCGTTTCCATGGAAAGACATTGATTGTTTGGCAGCACCATTAGGTCTATTAGGGCCGGTGCAAAGGACAAGCCTGAACGCACCCTCGCCCCCAAAGCACAGTACACATTACTATATATTACTTTTTTTGACCTATAAATATATATCTATATCATCTATTTACAGATAATTACAGTGCACTTTAATCCTGTGCAAGTATACATACACAACACTGATCACTCAAGACACATTGCTTTTTTACATTAGCAAAGTGACCAGAACAGTAAGCCTGCTTAAACATACCATGTTTGTATGTAGGGGTTTTATTATCACTCTTTCATTTTCATTGTACTTATGTTGCGTGTTTACATTCAATCATATCATTTGTGTCCTCCTATTGTAAAAATGTGTTTAGATTTGGAGGCCCCACTCTTGTGTTTAATTACATTTGTAAATATTTCCATCTTGAATGTTCTCATGGTGTACTCTGCCTCATCTCAAACCTGTACATGTCTGCTTTCCAGGACAGGGAGCTGAGGCCCGAGGAGATGGATGGTGAGGTTAAACAAGGTCTAACATGAGAGCAGATGCTTGTGTATATGGGCCTAAACATTGCCTTGTGTGTTGAGCAGAGCTGCGAGAGGCGTTCACAGAGTTTATGAACAAAGATGGCTACATCAGTCACAATAACCTGGGCGAGTGCATGAGGACGATGGGCTACATGCCCACAGAGATGGAGCTGATCGAGCTGAGCCAGCAGATCTGTGAGTAAACCTGACTTAAACCACCATTTGAGAAACATGGATGTAGGCTATTCATCACCCAGCTGTGTCCCCAGATATGAGGCAGACATGTTAAAATCAGTTATGCTATGTTTATTATGTATTATGTAATTATGTTATAATTTGGTGTTTTGGTTCTCAAGATTATTTTCCAATCAGGAAGCAGAATGAGCCTCATGAGTCTCTCATTTGGGTTGCCAGTTTCAATGTTGAAATCCAGTTGGATTGAACCTAAAATGAGTGTTTCTGATCTGAATTCTCATCAGCTAAACTCTAGCACCTGCAGCCAATCATTAATCGGTGCTAGTGCAGCCTCTTCTGATGCAGTATATGCTGTCCATATAATGAG
>JACM01002518.1:0-14061 GCA_000787095.1 Periophthalmodon schlosseri | reverse complement strand
AACATTTTTAATAAGTTTCAGTTTATTTTTTGACGCTCTCAGTCCACTCTCTCTTTGCTTCCCCCTTCAGAACATCCCACTAATGAAACTACTGCACATCGCGTCAGGTTTGTGAAGTTGTAGTGTATTGTTTTGTATCACGCTTTTGTATATTTATGGAAAAATATTCGTATGGGAGCATGGGTGACGTAGGCTTGGGGGGCGGAGCTTTGTACAAAATCTTACAGCTAACCGTAAGAGGGTTTGAAACGTAGGCTTGGGGGGCGGAGCTTTGTACAAAATCTTACAGCTAACCGTAAGGAGGGTTTGAATAGGGCCCGGGAGAGATCGCTAGATTACTCAAACACGCATGGATGACATATAAAACCTCTTCAGGCACGTTTTTGATGAGGGAACGACGTTATAACATGGTAGAAAGCTCCAAAAAGTCGATTTTGCGTATACCCCCTCTTTAAGTAAAAGGCTTGTGATTAAATATATTTTGACAGCTCACAATATTATTTTGTTTTATAACATTTAGACTTACCTGATGAGGTCCAGGAAGGCGTCGGCCGGGCTGACCTGCTCCACCTTCTGCTGTTGGGTGAACTCGTCTTTGGATCCTTTTCCGGGGTGAATGATCAGCACCATCACGATCCCGATGAAGACTGCAATGACGGTGGTGGAGGTGTAGTAGACCACTGCCCTCATCCCCATTTTCCCCGACGCGCGGCTGTCCAGAGCGGCCATACCTGGAACACAACGAATACACACATACAGTGAACCACAGGCACAGTATTTTATTGCATTAAAGTCGGTTTTATTTACTATTAGGCAAGGCAAGTTTATTTGTATCAAACAATTTGTCGACAACGTAATTCCAAGTGCTTTACAGAATAAGAAAGACATTAAAATGACAATACAACAAATCAAACGTCATAAAATTAAATTAAATTAAGAAAAGAGTGCGGAATAAAAACCTTTCGGTCATATGCACAGCAAAACAGAACCATTTTAAACTTTGTCAAAGTCGAGGCCTGTCTCACATCTTCAGGAAGACTGTTCCAGGTTTTGGCTGCAGAAAACTGAAACGCTGATTCCTCATGTTTGCTCTTGCTCCTGGCACCAGCAGGAGGCCGGTCCCTGAAGTCCTCAGAGTGTGAGATGGTTCATGTGGCTCTAACATGTGGGAGATGTTCTTTGGTGCTGGTCCATGGAGAGACTTGTAACAAGCAGAGCTGCTTTAAAGTCTATTCTCTGAGCCACAGGAGCCAGAGACCTGAGCCACAGGACGCATGTGTGAAGTACTTCCTGGTTCTAGTCAGGACCCGAGCAGCAGTGTTCTGGATGTACTGCAGCTGTCTTAAAGCTCGTTTGGAGAGGCCAGTGAGCAGGACGTTACAGTAGTCCAACTAACTAGAGACAATGCCCGGATAAGTCTCTCTACGTCTGGTTTTGACAGTATATCTTTGATTTTTGCAATGTTTTTTTAGGAGCTAGGGTAGAGCTGCAATGATAATCGACTAATTATGACTAACGGACTATAAAAAAATAATCGTACTTTGATCATCACGTTTCACCAGGGAGAGCACATGGTGATCCGTTCTGTTCAGATCAAAACAAACATGGCACCTAGTAAATAAGGACAAAAGGTAACACATAGGACTAAGAGCACAGAATCAACCAATGAAGCACTAAATTCTTACGTTAGCTCTCTGATGTAAAAGAAGTTATATATTTTGTTCTAAATAATACATGATGATTCAGAGGAGATATTTTATTACACACATAGACTGTGTATATAAATGGAGCTAACGCGCTAGCTGTCGCGATCTCTGGCTCCAATTCACTTTACACTGAAAAATTGTCACTGTAACTGCTACGGTGAGTCTCATCATTTTGGTCTTAAAATGTTCGTACTAACCCGCTCTACATGATCCTGGCGTTTTTATTTTGCTATTTTGTCCGTGAATCAAGATATGAACATTAACTACAGACAAATCATGCACCTTTCTTCCTCGAGGTCACTCCCGCTAGTATTAGCAACAGGTTCGATTGACAGCGTTGCTAAGTGCCCACTCCCTGCTAGACCAGAGGTGCGGGCAGGAAGCGGCGTTACCTTCAGCAGCCTCGCTCCGGATTGGCTCCTTCGTTGCTATTGTACTCGTGCTCTGAATTCCAAATGTGAAACTCGGCTCTAAATTCTCCCCTATAACTGCTCTGGCCTCGATGAGCTTTATTTGACTGGAGCCGAGCGCTGTGGGTGACGTCACACTCACTTAGTCCACTTCTTTATACAGTCTGTGATTACACATGATACGAATTAGTGGCTGTTGCACAATCAGCACATCAAAACTGGGATTAAACTGGGACTAAACCCGGAACTAAACCTGAACTAGATCAGGACTAGACCGTGACCAAACCAAACCTACATTAGGACTGAAACTGGGCCCAAACCAGGACCAAATGTGACAAACAAATACTGTTGGTACAATACAAAAATTTCAAACTTGATACTAGGGAATAGACTCGATACTTGATAACGATTCCGATACCACAATGGTAATACAACACACTGTTTCTTTAGACAACAGAATGACATTTTTAACATTAAACCGTAGTACTTCCTTTTATATCACCATGTTGTTTTCTGTGTAATCCCTCAGTCGTCCAGTAGGTTCCATAGTGGTCCATGGGCGTGTACTAGTCTATGTGTCTTATACTTGTTCTGACACAGCTCAAGATCATTCTAAAGCTATTTCTGTCCTGTGAATGTGACTTTTTTAGCACTGAGACCCGCTCAAATGGTATCTAGTTATCATTCTAAAGCTATTTCTGTCCTGTGAATGTGACTTTTTTAGCACTGAGACCCGCTCAAATGAGTATCTAGTTTCGATACAAGTTTTAGTATTGATTAGCATCTAATTTTCAATACTTTTGACAACCCTAGACGAAACTTGGACTAAACACAGAACTAACCCCGAATTAGACCTGGACTTGAACGTGAACAAACAAATCTACATTAGAACTCAAACTGAGCCCAAACCAGGACCATGTGTGACAACCAACACACCCAACGTCTCCAAACATTGCAAAAAAAAAAAACGCTCTGTGTACGGTACTGAACCCCAAACAAGCCGTATTTTGTCTGGAGCGACTTTCCTGGGAAAAAGTTGAGTAAAATGAGGTGATTCACGCCCTTTGGATTTATCTGAGCGAACAAAGAACAACAAGAAATATAATCCTCCTCCGACCTTTAGAGATGAGAACTGCACATCTGCCAAGCACCAAGCAGCCCCATTATCCTCCAGACAAAAATCCACTGATAAAAAAAAATATTTGGTAACGACCTGTAATCACACGTAACCCAAACCCTTACCCTAAGTAGAACGCAGCAAATCAGACTGTTATTTAAGTAGCATAATTCCCTCTGCAGATATCATGTCTTATGGAAGTCAACAGTCACCGCCCGTCCAGTTTCGGAAGTAAATTTTCCATTATTTTTTCCCCCACAGACTTTTCGAAAAATTCTAATATTAAGATTTCAAAGGCGGCATGGAGGCTAACCGCTAAGTGCTTAACTAATATCCATAATGTGGTTGTTTTAAGTCCAAAAAGCACATTTAAAACACAAGATTCTGCAAAATGTTTGAATAACTTAACGGTTTATAAAGTTTCAGAAACAGATTTTAACTGAAATTATAGGTCTTGTGGTAAACGATTAACCCTGAGCGAGATTTCAAACTTTTAATAAACATTTTTTTTCAGAAAGTCTATGGGAAAAATTAATGAGAAATTTAACCCTGTAGTCTAGACTTTTACAAACATGTTTTGGAATCCATGTGAATCTTGTGTTAGCAGATCATAAAAGATAATTGTTCATATCGATATCAGCCTAAAAATTGATGACAAGCTAAGCAGGTCCGGGCCTGGTTAGTGCTTGGATGGGAGACTGCTGGGAATGCCAGGTGCCACTGTGGGGCGCCAGTGGCAAAACTGTCGTGTCCTTAGGCAAGACACTTCACCCACATTGCGCAGTGTGAATATGGTGTATGTCTGAATGTTGGTGGTGGTTGCAGGGGCAGATGGCGCAGATCGGCAGCCTCACTTCGATCAGTCTGCAGCTGTGGTTACAACAGAAGCTAAGTGTGGAGTGAAAAAACACTGTATAAGACTAATTAATGCATTATTATTATTATTATTATTATTAAATTGTTTTATTTCCCGATATTGAGGAATGAAAAAACGATCCCTGATATCACGGATAACGATATAAGCGCATATATTCTCCATCTATACTTCCAGCTGTAGTACAAACCACACACATTTTACAGTGAGGTACCAATTAAACAACCTTCCTCGTTAGCTCTTCCTCATAACCAATACAAACCACTGAGTGTGAACTGAGCAGACCTTAACAGACCTCAGCAGACCTCGGCAGACAGGCGTGACAGTGGTGCTGTATTTTCAAAGTGTCTCCTCAGATTAGAGTCTTTATCTACACACAGAGTCAGACAGGGAACAGTGGCTTTGTGGAGCAGCAGATCTATGCGTCTCTTTCATTTCAGAGTTTAACACAATAGTGGTTTGTGTCTGGGGCCGACCCTCTGCTCTGCTCCTCTCGTCTACAGACTCAGAACTTAAGCTTTTGTTCAGTTCAGTTTGATCCTCTGCCTCGCCTCCTCATCCTCGGCTTCCTCATTCTTAGATTTTACGCCTCTCCAAACTGCCAAACAGAGTGGGTTAGTTTGTTAACTTTTCTTTTTCTGCTAAATCTAAAGACTCTCTTCCAGGTGAAATAGGAGTTGGGTTTGTGGAGATGCAAGCCGCTCACAGGAAGGATGTGTGTTTTTGTTGGGTTGGTTTATTTGCCATTTGCTGTAGTAAAAAAAACTGAGGGATTGTTCTGTACATTTTTCCTGCAAAATTCAAAGAGGAGGTATTACACTTGTAAGGGGGATTAACTGCTAACACATAACATATAAATGATTATATAATATTTAGGTAATTTTCACACTGCCTCTAGTTAGGTCGACGTAAAAGATCATTCGCTTCGAGAGCGGTGCGCTTGGGACCAGCCCAACCCCGCAGCGTGAATCCAAAGTCACACTCTGGAGTGGAGCGAGTGCAGTGCGAACGCGGCTGACCTCGGGCTGACCTACGCAGTCCGCTGTGACAGTAAAAGTGCTTGGAATTGGGCAAAAAAACCGCTCGGATCACGTGTATTTGTATGAATAGGAGCTGCAGAGCTGCTGTTTGACACGTTTGTCTGACGAGGCAATTTGGTCAAATTAATACGCAGTCCGCTGTGACAGTAAAAGTGCTTGGAATTGGGCAAAAAAACCGCTCGGATCACGTGTATTTGTATGAATAGGAGCTGCAGAGCTGCTGTTTGACACGTTTGTCTGACGAGGCAATTTGGATCAACTTAATATCAGCCACAGTCTCTTCCTGCCTCTGTCTGCACAGGTGAGCCTGGGTCTGTCTGCGCAGTTGAGTCTGGGTCTGTCTGCGCAGGTGAGCCTGGGTCTGTCTGCGCAGGTGAGCCTGGGTCTGTCTGCGCAGTTGAGTCTGGGTCTGTCTGCGCAGATAAGTCAACACAACAACACAATCGGCACGCATTCCACTAATGAAACTCCTGCACATCGCATCAGATCTGTGAAGTTGTAGTGTATTGTTTTGTACCGTGCTTTTGTATATTTGTGGAAAAATTGTCACGTGGGAGAATAGGTAACGTAGGTTTGTTTATTTGTTTATTTATTTGGCTCCCATTATCCGAAAGCAGCGCAGTCAGCTAGTCTTCATGGGTCTATTGAAATATATATAAAAAATAAATATAAAATCCTCATTTCATCATTAAAAATATAGACATTCAGAACATTTGATTTTTCATTTCAATACAATCACATCTCCTTAAAAAATAATAATCACAGTTGAATTCCAGTTCATCTGAAGTGCACATTTACAGTATGGTTAGTCTTAATTTAACACATGACATTTCAGATACATTTTAAAGAGCTGCTTGTTTTTAAGTTGGCAAATATCAATGGGAACACTGCTCTAAGTAGATAACGATCTTTACAGAGCGGTTTTCTTCATGAAATTAGTTCTGGGGTAAGGTGTAATTATGAGGCCATTAGTAACAGTTCTGGTGCCATACAAAGAATCAGAATGAACTATTTGATTCAATATAAAGCAGGCGTCTTCAGGGTCAGTATATTATATAACATGGTGCCCCGTCTTCTATTATTTGATTTAAAGTGAGCCATGACAGAGTGAATACATCTGTTCTCTGTTAGTTTTAATTGATCAACCTAGTACAAGTCTGGCTGCTTCGTTTTGAGCAACTTGTATTTTTTCTCGATATTTTTCAGATGCGGAAGACCACACTTCAGAACAAACAGACAATGACATAATATTATAGACCGCGTTATTATTTCTAAGTGTCACGTTTGACATAAATGACAAAATGAGTCACACTTTTTTTCATAGTTTGGCTGGGGGTGCGACTTATACTCAGATGCGACTTATATGTGAAATTATTAAAATATATAATTTCACATCTTGTTATTGTCACATGACGACCGCCACGAGGCTTGTACCAGTATCTACTAAACGGCGCTTCATCCACCTCTGGAGTTGGCGGAGTTGTTCAGAAGCGACACCGAGGATGAAGAATTCAATGGATTTAGTGATTTGGAGTGAGATCGAGAGTTTGGTAAACTTGTTAGCTTGTTTTTTATGCTTGAATTATCTGATTAACTGTTAATATCTTACGTTAACATGCCAGACACGTGTTCAGTTCGTTGTCTGTGCTTCATGTAGCTGAATAAATATAAATGTGTTACATTAGCGTGATGTGCTGCTATTCAGCCTGTTGTTCACTATTTTATTGTTATTATTTTAACTTGCCTTTAAAGATAAAATGTCTGTTCTTGGTTGCAGGTTTTGTAAAATAAATTTCCCAAAAAAATGCCTTATAGTCTAGTGCGACTTATATATGTTTTTTCTTCATTATTATGCATTTTTGGCTGGTGCGACTTATACTCTGGAGTGACGTGTAGTCCGGAAAATACCGTATATGTTCTGTCCAAGGCCAGTTAATGACCATTGTGGGCTTAACCTTGGACCGAATCTTACAGCTAACCGTAAGGAAGGTTTGAATAGGGCCCAGAAGAGATCGCTAGATTACTCAAACATGCATGGATGACATATAAAACCTCTTCAGGCATGTTTTTGATGAGGGAACAACGTGTTAGAAAACATGTTAGAAAGCTCTAAAAGGTTGATTTTGCATAATACCCCCTCTTTAAGTTATTTTTTTTATGTTTACCTTTCACTTCAACTCTCCCTCATCCTCCTTCTCCACATTATAACATGGCTGCAGACCCCCTGCCCCGCTTCCTCCGGCCCACCCCCAAAGCTTGTCTCACTTTTGTACCACTTTTGTACCAGTCTGACCTTATTGCTGAAATCCTCTTTCTGTGGCCTCTCTATTCTTCCTGTCTCCTCCTCTCCCTTTCGGAGAGCCATGGGAAAACTTGTTGACTTAGCCCTCTCTCCGTTCGCACAATGATCTCTGCTCCGTCGTCAGGGCAACAGAAGTCCAGCCTCACCAATCCCGTCTTTTCAAAAGGACTCAAGACGCGACGTGTTCATCAAACTCTACGGTGGGTCGCTTTGGGGGAGAGAGTTTAAACTCAGGGCAACGCGGGGAGTTCACACGACGGACAGTTACCGTGCGGAATTATGTCACTCTACTGAGATATAAAGCAATCCAAATAAGTCAAAAGTATCGAAAATCAGATACTAATCGATACTAAAACTGGAACCTACTGGACGACGAATATAAAAGAAAGTACTGCCATTTAATGTTGAAAATCACATTCTATTGTCTAAATAGAGAGTGTTTGTTATTATCGTTGCGGTGTCGGAATCGGTATTGAGTATCGAGTCTATTCCTTAGTATCGAAATTCAGTTTGAAGTTTTATTTTTGTATCGTGACAACACTAACTTATGGAGAATGAAATCATAGTACCGTATTTTCCGGACTATAAGTGGGGTGCGACTTATACTCAGATGCGATTTATATGTGAAATATATGTTTTTTTCTTCATTATTATGCATTTTTTGGCTGGTGCGACTTATACTCCAGTGCGACTTATACTCCGGAAAATACGGTACTTTCTTTTCTGTCCCCTGTGGCCTTAATATCTGTGTGTGCGACTTATACTCCAGTGCGACTTATACTCCGGAAAATACGGTACTTTCTTTTCTGTTCCCATGTGGCCTTATATCTGTGTAATCCCTCAGTCGTCCACTAGGTTCCATAGTGGTCCATGGGCGTAAACTAGTCTATGTGTCTTAAAGATCTTCAGGAAAGGTTCATTTCTGTCCTGTGAATGTGACTTTTTTAGTATCGATACCTGCTCAAATGAGTTTCAGTACTAGTTTTTGTATCGATTAGTATCTGATTTTCGATACTTTTGACAACGCTAGTATGAACTGACCTGGCAGAAAGCTTCCAAATCCTAAAAAGTTGTGGTAGTTCAGTCAAACCTCTTCTAAAAAAGCACTGGAATGATTCACTGTATTAATTGTCAAAGGCCAGTCTCAAAATGTTTTGTATGTGACCCTCGCTTAGACACCCAAGTATGTTTTTTTTTCCACTTGTACTAAAGTTTTTGCAGCTGTTTTCTCATGCTAGACAATGTATTTTTTTTATTTTTTTTATTTTGCATACCTTCAAAATAAAACACTTCTAAGTGAAACTGCGCGAAATGTGAGTTTTCAGGCTCTTTGCTGGTAACTTTTTCCATTTTGGGCCCCAATATCTGAGTTTACCTTCCAGTGACCCTCTTTATGTTGTTCCATTTTCTTACCAGGATCTCCTTCATGTGGCCCCCCTACAATCATCTCTCCTCTTTCCCCTCCCGCCCTCCCTGTCTCTCTCCCTCACTTCCTTTCCTCCTCTGTCTCCTCCCACCCTCTATCTCTCCCTCTCCTCCTCCTCTCTACTCCCTTCCTCTCCTTCCCTCTCCTCCATCTTTCATCTCTCCTTCCCTCTCCTCCATCTCCCTCCTCTCCTCCCACTCTCTCCTCCCTCCCTCTCCCTTTTCTCCTCTCCCCCTCCTTCTCTCTTTCTATCTCTCCCCAAGCTCTCTCCATCCTCACTCCCTCCCTCTCTCCCTCCATCCTCACTCCCTCTCCTCTCTCCCTCCCACTCCCCTCACCCCTCTCTCTGCTCCCTCTTTCATCTCTCTTCCCTTCCTCCCTCTCTCTCTTCTTCCTCTTTCATCTCCCTCTACTCACTCTCTCCCTCCATCTCCCTTTTCTCCTCTCCCCCTCCCTCTCTCTTTCTCCCTCCATCTCTCTCCATCCTCCCTCCCTCCCTCTCGCTCTTCTCCCTCTCCTCTCTCCCTCCCCCCCCCCCTTGCCTCCCACCCCCCCCAACCCTGTCTCTCCTCCCTCATTCATCTCCCTCTCCTCTCTCTCCTCTCTCCCTCCCTCGTACTCCCCCCACGCCTGTCTCTCCTCTCTCCTCCCTCTCTCTCTCTCTCTCCTCCCTCTTTCATCTCCCTCTCGTCTCTCTCTTCTCCTCCCTCTCCCCCTCCCTCCCTCCCCCCTTCTCTCCTCTGCTTTGGTCTTTAAAACACGCTGTGGTTTGGTGGTGGTGAAAAGCCCAAAGTCGCCTGAAGCTTCTGGAAAATGCAGAGCTAATTCTGTGGTATGTTCAGGTCAGTCTGATTTAGCACAAGATTCACCAGACAGCGCTGCAAAAACTTAAAGCTGCAATATGTAACTTTTCTAGTGAGGGGTACACCATCTGCTTGTTTCCATGGAAATATTATTGCTTCGCTTGAAATGTTCCACAGTATGGAATTCAACTTATCTGTCTTGCATTTATTCATTCAATTACTCTTGTTATTGCTAAAGAAATCTTTAAAAACATTGGGGGCTCGCCTTTCCACAGATCTGACCTGTAACTTGGCCTGGTGGTGTCATCTGCTTGTCTAGGAGAAGCAATAACATCTCCACAGGGAACCAGAAAAGTTACATAGTGCCACTTTAAGATAAAATGGTTTTGTATTTTGAGTTATTCAGGTGGTTTATGAAAGTCAAATATCGATATTTCTTGATTCTAATTTCAACAAAATATATTTAAATCGCACTTAATAAATCGACTAAAAAGGTCATGAGATCATTTTGCTTTGAACAGCGAGAATGTGAGAAATAGATTTGTCGAAAGTATTGAAAATCAAGTATTGATACTGAAAAAAAATCACAAAAGTGGAAAAAAATGTACCTTTCCTGAACAGTTTCATCTTGAGTTTGATCAGAACTAGTGTAAGATGACATCATATAATAAACAAACACTATAATTTTATGTTGAAAATTACAATATTGTCTAAAAAAGAGCTTTTAAAATGATCATTTGGGTAACAAAAGCAGTATCGAGTATTGAGTTTGAGTTCTTATGAGTTTGAAATTGAAAAATCGAGTTTGATACTGAAAAAAAATCCGAAAACTCGATAAAATTTGACCTTTCCTCAACAGTTTCATCTTGAGTTTTATCAGAACTATTGTAAGACCACATCGAATAATAAACACACACTATTATTTTGTGTTGAAAATTACAATATTGTCTAAAAAAGAGCTTTTAAAATGATCCGTTTGGGAATCAAAATCGGTATCGAGCGAGTCTACTCTTATCGAAATCGAGTTCGATACTGAAAAAAGATCACAAAACTCGATAAAATTGGACCTTTCCCGAACAGTTTCATCTTGAGTTTTGTTAACTAGTGTAAAACCACATGTTGAAAATTACAATATTGTCTAAAAAAGAGCTTTTGAAACGATCATTCGGGTATCAAAGTTCGGTATCGAGGTCGTGTCTGTTCTCAAGTATCGAAATCGAGTCCGACATTTTAGTATCGTGACAACACTAGTTAGAAATGAACACGAGAAGAATGTCCCTTTAAGCCCTCGCTGAGAACCAAGCTGTTTTTCTAATATTGGCTCTCGTTTTCCCAGTAGCTTCTTTCCGCTCTCCCCAGGAATCTGCTCCGATCTGTGCCACGGTTCATCCGGGCTCGAGTTTAAATCCGCTCTGCAAACTGCACGGTCTAAAACACGAGCCACTCCGCTCCACACAGAGGCGCTATTCAGCCCCAGAACCGCAACAGTTTATTTACTCTTTTCGCGCAAGTTTACACAAACGCCCCGAGCAAAGTTAACTCTAAAACGTGCCACCGACGGATTTCTCTGGAACGAATTTCAAACGTGCTCAGACCTGCTTTCGCAATTAGACGTGTCGAACTGGAACGATTCGTGCCTCTTAAATCTACACATTAAAGACGAACCGAGTTGTGTTACGAGTTTTAAGGTGATGCTGTCAGTGAACACACGGATCATTATCTTGATCTAAAAACGCGGGTCCGTCGACTTCCTGTTCACAACTGCGGAATAAAGGACAAAACTGAATTACTCCACATGCTTGAATAAAAACACACGTCCGACCGAGCTGATGAGGAAGGAGCGCAGTTAGAACACGGTGAACATCTTATAAACATTGATTTTTGCATAAATTTTGCACAAATCTAAGACGTGTTTTACAGTCACAGCTGAAATTGGGAGGCCTTTAGCTGAAATATGTTGAGGAAACATGGCAACCCAAACAAGGAGCTCAGTTAGGTTTCTGATTGGCTTCTGATCCATGTTTTTCAATCGTCAGTTTTTCTTCCTCTTAAGTGTGTATATGGCAGGTTAAGCTACTCATTTTTTTCAGATTCTAAAAAAAAAAAAAAAGTGCCTATTTTTTTTTATTTTGATGAAGTTCATGATTGTACTTCCTGGTTGGACACGAGCAGCAGATATGACTGTACCTAAACATGTGAGATCTTTCTTTCCAGGCCACGCTCGCTTTAGCCTTCTCTCCCTCTTCCTCTCTCTCTCTCTCTCCCTCTTCCTCTCTCTCTTTCTCTCTCTCTCTCCCTCTTTATTTCTCCCTCTCGTCCTCTCTCTCTCTTCCCCTCTCTGTCTCCTTTTCTCCCTCCCTCTTCCTCTCTCTTTCTCTCACTCTCCCTCTTACTCTCTCTCCCTCCCTCTTCCCCACTCTCTCCTTTTCTTCCTCCCTCTTCCTCTCTCCTCTTCCTCTCAATTTCTCTCTCTCTCCCTCTTCCTCTCTCTCTCTCCCTCTCTCTCTCTCTCTTCCCCTCTTTCTCTCCCTCTTCCTCTCTCTCTCGACCTCTTCCCCCCTCTCTCTCTCCCTCTCCCTCTCTCTATTTTTTTTTCTTTTTTTTGAGATAGAGACCTAGAGATAATTCCATGGCCGTTACAGCATCCACAATGTAAACAAGGGCCTATAAACTAATTAACTAACCATTGTGTTTTGGTTCTGGCCCTTGTTTACATTACGGTTGCCAGGTAACAGTTATTACCTCTACGTATGTCACATCTGCTGCCCGCGTCCAACCAGGAAGTAAAATTATAACCTTCACCAAAATGACACGACTAGAAAAGACGAGGCACAATATTCAGCAAAATCTTAAGTATAATGATGTCGACCGTTACCTAGCGACCATGACGTTAACGAGGGCCAGAACGTGTCTAAATTAGAAATTAATTAGACAAATAAAAACAGATGACAACACCTCTCCTCGACGTGTTTAATGCCGTAAATTGTCCCCGTATTTTGGACTGAGTTTTCTGTGCTGATGACACAGGTAGACGGAAGAAGTAAAGCGCTACTTCCTGTCTTTTTGTTCTTTTCTACTCAACTTTTCCCCACAAACTGGCACTTCGCTAAAACCACGATAAATATTTACCACCGGTACTATCCCACCAAACCAAGTCGGCATTAAAAAAAACCACGAAAAGCTGCCGTACGCGCATTAATTTTACTTTTAAACATAACCAGGGCCCTCCCCAGTGCAGCTGCAAAACCAGAGAACAGGCGTCTTTGTGGGCCGTGCCGGGGTCATGTGACTCCCTGTCAGAAGATGTTACAGCACAAACAGCACATTATCAAACAGGGCGATGTCATCTTCCAACGAGAGCCTCTGAAATACCACTGATATCACGGGACTTTGACGCCAGTTTTATTTTTTTTTTCCAAGCATTACCGCGTGTTATAATTCTGCACCGTTACGTAAAGAAGTTAAAGTATCTCAGAAGACGGGTGTTGGCTCGGTTCAAGTGGAGTTGACAGATTATTATTTTTTTTGCGAAATATTACATCATCATTTCACATCGGTTGAGTGGCAGTTTGCGAGGAAAAGTAAAAAAAACAAAGAGTAGTAAAAAAACAGGAAGTAGCAGTGAGTTCGAAAACAGAATCCCTCTGCCTATGTCATCAACAAGGAAGGCATTTTTCTGTCACTTTAAACATTGACTTAACAAAATACTGATATTGTCATTTATTTTTATTAGTCTAATCATAAGTATTGTGTAATTTAGACAGGTTTTGGTTCTTGCTAACATTACGGTTGCTGGGTAACATACCTCTACTTATACGTGTGTGTCCAACCAAGTAAAATTATAACCAAAATGACAAAACCAGGAAAGACAAGGCAAGATTTTTAGCCAAATTTTAAATCTATAACTTAACTATGTTTTAGTCTAATTTGTCATATGCAATTTAGGAACGCAAGATTATTGAAATACTGCAACTAATAATAATAATGTGGTGATTTGTGTATATGGTCTATGATAAAAATGCTGCAAAAAAAAAAAAAAAAAAAAAAAAAAATTTTGAAAATTTTGTGTTCAGTCTTGCAAAAAAAATGCTGCAAAAAAAAAAAAAAAAAAAAGAAAGAAATTCTGAAATTTTGTGTTCAGTCTTGCAAAGTGATCTTGATTCAAAAATAATAAAATCACAAATTAGATTTATTTAGGCTGTATCCATGTGGGATTAATAGCAGTGACTTCCTTGGAACAAGGTTCATATTGAGTCCACATGTGCAAAGAGACAGAGCAGAAGAACCACGTGGCAACTACAACTATGTCAAATGCCTCTAATAGTATTAATAAAAACACATAGAGGTAAAGTATTTACAGGACCAAACCAGGTCTACACCAGG
>JACM01037522.1:0-10319 GCA_000787095.1 Periophthalmodon schlosseri | reverse complement strand
TAAAGTTGTCGTGTTACCCTGTGCTGTGCAGTTCTGTGCCCCTCGGGACCCTCTCTGTGAGCACCTGGTCTGTAACCTGGGCCCTCTGGAGACTGGGCGAGTGGCCACCATCCACCTAGAGACCAGCCTCAACCCGGCTGTGCTGCTGCAGGCTCCGGTACGTACACGCCACAGACAACTCATGTGGTCAGGAGAGAAGGTCAGTAGAAGTTATCTAATGAGGTCACATCATCAGGTGAGTTTATAAGGTCACATGACCAGGTAGTAGTGGCAGAAGTAGTCCATTTTTGTTAAGTAAAACTACAGATACTGGAGCAAACAAATACTCAAGTAAAAGTACCTCATGAAAAAATCTACTGTAAAACATAAAAGTATTTCTATTAAAGTTCCAAATGTAGAGATTTTGATAAAGAACTGTGCTGATTTTTGTTCAACAAACAATTAGATTTTTTTTTTTTTTCTCTTATCAAGAAAAATACTTTTACTTTTCAGTCCAATTGAAAAATGTAGTGGAGAAGAAAGGTCACCAACTCTCAAATGTAGTGAAGTAAAAGTATCCACTGTAAAATCTAAAAGTAAAGTACAGATACCTAAAATCTGTACTTAAGTAGTGTGCTTTTACTTTTATAGTAGTTACTTTTCACCACTATGATCAGGTGAGTGAGTTGATGTTGGTGTTTGTGACAGGGTCGACACCGCGTGATGAAGCTGGAGAGTGTGGCATTTCTGTCGCGTCCTGTGGAGGACCAGTACACAGTGGTGAATAGTGAGAAGAGGGATGTCCAGGTACATGTTACTGTGTGTTCAGTGTGTTGGGTGAGTGCTGTGTCTGACCAGTGTGCTCTGTCATACCTGTGTGCTGTGTTATACCTTTGTTATACCAGCCGTGCTGTGTTATACCTGTGTGCTGTATTATACCTGTGTGCTGTGTTATACCTGTGTCCAGGTCCAGGTGGTGGCGGTGTTCTCCCAGAAGCCCTCTGCAGCGGTCAGGGTCTTGCTGCTCGTGGTCAGTCTGCTACTGGGCCTTCTCATCCTGTCTGCACTCATCTACTGCCTCTGGAAGGTACTCCTCACCACCCTTTATTTTGACTAAAAAGTGTTATTTGAACAATATTTTACACTATAGTAGATGGATGGATAGATTAATAATGCTTTTCATATTATGTAATTTTGTTGCAGTAGCTCATTTACAATAACAGATAAAATTACATTCATGCACACATATTAAAAATGCAAAAACACCCAAAAAACTTGCATTACACTGTGCATTAAAGCAGTGGTTCCCAAACTTTTCAGGCCAGGACCGACCAAATTAAAACGGTCCCGGGACCCCAGCTTTAAAATAAAGCTTTACTAATTTGAAGTGTCAAGATGTGTTAAATTCAGTTTAATGTTGTTTATTTAAACAGTTAATCTTGTTATCTTGAAATCATCTCGTGACCCCCAGCTCAGTGCTTCACAAACCCCACTATGGGAAGCACTGCATTAAAGCGTCTTATTGCAGCAGGAGATAGTGTAGAAAATGGGCTAAAACACAGTACAGGAAAGATACACAATTACAATTAATTGCAATACATTTTCCAGTGCTTTAGCCATATCTCAGACCCACTAACAGAACAAGTTTGAATAGGTCTAAACTACAGGGGTTTATAGATTAAATAAATCCTAAACAATATTCAATATCCAAATTGATTTTTTGTTCCAGCAGAAAAAACAAACCCGGAGTTGTATTTGGCTTCATTTACAAAGTTCATTCAGTTTTGCTATAGTCCTCAGTGTGAGCACTCAAAGTACACTTATTTTCATTTTTCCTAGATTGGTACATAGCTGAAATCTGGAAGTCTCCTGTAAAGTTTTTAATTCTTTAAACCATCACCAGACTTCTACACATTTCTATAGCCAAATTGCATTCACTGTAATTGCATGGATAAATTAGCATACCAGTCTCATAGCTAATGTCATTTTCAAAAGGATTAAGACTAGTTAATCATTGTATGTTAGGGCTGCAAGATTAATCGCAATCGAATTGAAACTGCAGAATGCTCACAATTAGCAAATCATAATTTCATCCACAAACAACAAAAACTCCTGTCTTATTCTGCATAAAAATGGATACCCTGT
Organism: Periophthalmodon schlosseri; assembly: GCA_000787095.1. Classification (NCBI taxonomy): domain Eukaryota; kingdom Metazoa; phylum Chordata; class Actinopteri; order Gobiiformes; family Gobiidae; genus Periophthalmodon; species Periophthalmodon schlosseri. The sequence goes on along the minus strand of JACM01037522.1, from coordinate 8,195 downwards.
AGTTTAGATCTGCACTGTATGTGATTCTTGTATTAGTTTCAGTTCATATTTCAGTCTTTTTGTCAATTCTTCTGGACGTGTTTAAAAATGTGAACTTTGAACAGAATTTTTAATTAAACCATAAATTGCAAATGTAATCGGAATCACAATGCTTGTCAGAAAAATTGCAATTAGATATTTTTCCCTAGCCGTGCAGCCCTAATATATATAGTTCATTCTGCTGCTACTTCAAAACAGTGCAAGGAGCACGTAATTGAAAATATTGTAACGGTCCCTAACTTGACCTCTGCCTTATCACAAATATGTGTGTGTATTTCAGGCCGGTTTCTTTAAGAGAGAATTGAAGAAGAAGAAGATGCAGAGGGACAGCTGGGACTACGTGCCAAAGCTGGGCCCCAGAGAGAGCTTCTCCTAACGAGCATAGGCACGAGGCAAGGGGGGTACACGGCAGGGACGTCCACTAGCTCCAGAACTCTTCATCAGCCTTCCCCTAAAGAACTGTACTTCTACTGGTTCTCTGCTTCTCGGGCGAACTCTGTGACCTGCCCAGGGCTCACATCGCAGGGGGATGACCTCACTGAAGTCATGCGGAAGTACTCTGTGACCTTTGACCTTTAGGGGGTCATGCTGTTGAACTGAAAGTGGATGTGTTCAGTTATGTTTGCTTGCTTTCTCAAAATCATAGCTTCTCATGGCTCAGAAAAGAGAAACATGAGGAACTATCTCTGCCACTCCTGGATAGATAGGACTTACAGCAGAAGCGGAGGAGCTGAGGAGGCAGGTTTGGAGACTTTTGATGCACCCGCCGTATGACTGCACTACTGACTGCACTGCACACCTGAATGAGCACAGACCAAAGAGAGGAAGAACCAAAGAGCCCCATGAGACTCTGTGTGGACTGAGGAACCTGGGGGAACTTAGTAACCACGGTTTTACTGTATACACTACCAGTCAAAAGTCTGGACACACTTTCTCATTCAATGTTGTATTTAGTGTATTTTGCATGTTTGAGTAATCTTTATACTCAAACATGCTAGGTCAAAAGTCTGCTCCGATCTACCCCCGTTTCCTCTGCCACAGTTACATGCCCACTGTTCTGTACTTACTTCGTTCTCCAATTTTATTTTCCTAATTGGTGATACATGTAGGATTCGGGAGCATCGCGTAGCCATTTTGGAACAAATTATATAAAATTCTGCTGCTTGCTAGCGTGATCTGCAGCTATCTATAGGAGGTGCCAACAACATGCGACTCTTTGTTGTGACGTTTACAGCGATGTACCGTAAAGGGGCAGGCGGGAATCTGCTCTGAATACCTCATTGAGAAATCAGTAGACTTGTTTCTTTTATTACGTTGTTTTAGATGAATATTGCAATTTAAAATGTCCAAATTATAACATAATTATCCATGGGTGTGAGAGATTATAACTATGTAGTAGACACAAGCACAATAGGCCTTCTTTAAATGAAATGTGTGTCCAAACTTTTGACTGATGGTGTAGGTGTTTGAGCTGATCAGCTGGTTCACATGTGATAGCTTTTGTTCTACCCGTGTGATGTTCTCCACCAAAGCAGGAGTAACATCAGCCACATGGTTCCTGTCCTCAGAGATATTTGTACTTTTCTAATTCTGAACTGAAATTGTGAAACCGATTTCAACCAAAATGACTTGTATCTATTTATTTTTCTCCACTCTCCCTGTAGCTGGTCGGCCTGCACAGGTCCTGTCTATGACTACTTCAATGTTCAACCCAGGGACAAGAGATTTATAATGTTTAAAATATAGTGAAAATGCTGATGATTTGTTTGAATAAAATATAATGCCCTCACGAGAGAGTGCTGGTTCTATGGGTGTGTCCTATAAAGCAGAGACTCAGGAAAGACCACTGGTACACTGGGAAAACTATGCAGTTTGGCCTGAGGAAGTGTCTGGGGAGTTTAAAGTACAGCTTTTTCCAAAACCATGTTTAAAGGCCCTGTACACAATTTTCCCTTATGCATTTGAGCAAAATTTGTCTTGTCCCAGAACCGATATATTGTATAAGCAGCTCTTATGGTAGAAATAAGATCATCATCATCACACTAAGAAGTGTTTTATTGTCAGAGAACTAGAAGTGTGCTGTTAGCATGCTAGCTGTTTTAGCTTTATGGTGATGGCAAAACTCAACTCTGGTCTCTGTTTGTGAAAAGTGCTTATAAACTCATTACGGTGAATAATTAGGATGCACAAGGTAAGTGAGGAATAACTTTGGACCACACACAAACCGTTTAAAATGAACAAGTTCTGTTTTTCACACTTTTAAAACAAAACTATATTCATATATATCATGACATGGATATTAAATAAGTTAAAAAAGGACTTTTATTGCAAATGATACAATATTGCACAATAATGTCTGACAAAAGGCTGTCATTACAAAATAAACTGTTTATATATGCACAATAATGTCTGACAAAAGGCTGTCATCATTACAAAATAAACTGTTTATATGTACATATTTTTATATACAAAATACAACCATTAGATCCTTTATAAATGCTACACGTTCACTTTGGTCTCCACTGAGTTTCATTTGAACAAAAGCACCAGTCAGTACTTTTGCATGACTTTAATTAAAGGGAGAATATGTAGCCTGCACTTTTGCCATTTAAAAAAATGTACTACAATCACATCTGAACCTAGGTTGCGAGTGTCTTAACCTGCAAATAAAGGACACATACAAGTCTATCTCATTCACGTGTCCCTCATGGTGGCCTTTGGGGGGGTGCTCCAGGAGTATGGGGTCCTTTGTCACCGGCTCTGTACATTGTATTTATGAACAGAATTTCTAGGTGCAGTCAGGGGCCAGACTGCTGTGGTAAAGGAGCTGAGTTAAAAGGCAAAGCTCCCGATTTACCGCTCAGTCTATGTTCCTACCCTCACCTATGGTCATGAGCTTAGGTAATGACCAAAAGGACAAGGGTGGCTAGGCACTCTCTTAGAGATAGGGTGAGGAGCTCAGTCACATGGAAGGAGCTTGGAATAGAGCCGCTGCTCCTCCACATCAAGAGGAGCCAGCTGAGGTGGCTCAGACATCTGTTACGGATGTCTCCTGGACGATTCTGGGCATGTCCCACCGGGAGGAAGCCCCGGGGAAGACCCAGGACACGCTGGAAGGATTATGTCTCTTGGCTGGCCTGAGAAAGCCTTGGGGTCCTACCGGAGGAGCTGGAGAAAGTGTCTGGGGGGGTGAAGTGGGTGGGCCCTGCCTCTCTTGGCTGGCCTGAGAAAGCCTTGGGGTCCTACCGGAGGAGCTGGAGAAAGTGTCTGGGGTGGTGAAGTCTGTGAGTCCCTGCTTAGACTGTTGCCCCCGCGACCCGGTGCCAGATAAGCGGAAGAAAATGGATAGATAATTATTGAGTCAAAAAGTATATTCAAATGTTGCTAGTACTTAACAGCCGTATCATATATAGCAACAACTTCCATTATTGTGCAGCCCGGGACACAGTCTGGGCTCTTTCAGGAGAGAGTAAGGGCCCCAACAGAGAGCAGGGGCTCCAAGAGAGATCCAGGAGAGAAAGAGGGCCCCTCCAGGAAAGAGCAGGGGCTCTCAGGAGAGAGCAAGAGCCCCAGGAAATAGCGAGGGCCCCTCCATGAGAGTGCAGGGGCCCCCAGGAGAGAGAGAGGGCCTCAGGAGAGAGTTAGGCCCCCATTAGAGATCAGAGACCCTGGTGGTCTCAGATGCAGCCGCAGGACCCAGAGGACTCGGCCTGTTCCACTTCCTGTCCAAACAGACTGATGAGGCGAGGGTGGACTCTGCACAAACATGTGAAGATCATTAGAATTATGAATAAGAACTAGAACACTTAGGAACTTGGGTAGTCCGGGAAGATTTTGTAACACCAGAGCTAGTCCCTTGTATTTTTTTTTCCTATAGGCGTTAGCATTAGCCCTCAAAAATTGCAAATTATGAATAATTTGCTTGTCTCATGGTGATAACTTTAAAAGCATACTGTGAAACATTCCAGGCAAAGTAATATACATAGATATGAATGTGATCAATAGCCCTCCCTGCTGCCCCTTGTCCCCCCCTTCTGTCCCTCCCTCCACCTAAAAAAATCCTCAAGCTAATCCTCAAGTCGCTGGAGATGAGTCCCACTGTTCCTGACAGGTTTAACCCAGAGACAATGAAGGCTGGGTCAAATGCAGGTTTAACCCAGAGACTCTGAAGGATGGGTCAAATGCAGAGGACACATTTCCCTAACCTAACCTGTCTTCTGCCTGTCCTGTCCAATGTGTCCTCTCCCATCTCCTGCCCACCCCCATTTGCCCCCTCCACTCTCCCACCTGATGAGGACTTCGTGTCTCAGATGGACCAGTTCCCCGTCTATGTTCCAGGGAAATGCGCTCTTCTGCGATTGAACGGTCGGGAAGGTGCTGCTCTCTGATTGGATGGGCTCTTCTTCGCTCTCCTCCTCTGAGCCAATCACTGCTCGGGGATGGATCTTCACTGCAGTCACAGCATGAGACTCAACGAATGGGAAGTCCAACTAGAAAACAAAAATTAGACATCTTAAGGGGCCAGTTCTTGATTTTTTCCCATGTATTTGAGCAAAGTGTGTCTTGCCCCAGTACAGATATATTGTCTTGATACTTTACATTGTATTGATACTCTGGGAGGGTACATGTATGTCTATGGCGGATTGCAGTAACACAATGCACACATTAGCAAACTCTGTCAAAAAATTTTTAAAAAAATATTAAAATAAATACATTTTATATTACTCAAGTAAGAGTACTGTTACACTATACAATATATTACTCAAGGTGGAGTAAAAGCATGGGGTCTAAATACTACGCAGAGAAGTAGAAATGTATTAAAAAGCTACTTAAGTAAATGCACTTAAGCAAAAGTACTACCCACATCTGGAGATCTTACAATGAACCAACCCATCTTACTTTATGGGCAAACCGATACAGCAATATTGCCAGACTGGAGAAAGTAACAATCCTCATAGACATATACTTTTTCTTAAAAATAAGTCATTAATTCTATTACTAGGCATTCATTTGGGTTTCTCTGCTTATTATTAGGTGTTAGATCAGTTTTGTATAGGCCTACGTAGAAACTACTTTTACTGTTTTATTAAGGTATGGAGCACAGAGATACCAGCTGCATTAGGTAGACATCCCTATAGCAGAGTTTCAATGAATTCTATACTAAACACCCTGACACATTTTTTAAATTATATAATTAAATATAGATGTAAAGATGATGGAAGGGGTCAAAAGGGATAACATCAGTATAAGCTGGTACAAGCAGTTTCCATGAGCTGCAGCAGAGGGCAGCACAGGTTCGTCTAAAGCATTAGATAACTCCAATAGAAGCTCAGGCTGTCAGTCTGTGAATTTGCAAATGGTGGGAGGAAAGACAAAGAGAATTGGCAGCTGCATTTTTCAAGAAACTAAAAGCTATATACTTAAATACATATGACAAGCTTTGATGTTTTTCTAATTATAACTTGGTCTGGTGGGATAGTGTCTGTGGTAAATATTTATCATAGTTTTACATCCATTAAGGGGCAGTTTGTGGGAAAAAGTTGAGGAAAAAAAGTACAATTAAAGCCGCAAGTGGCGATGACGATCCTAGACACTGTGTGCACGTCCCTCCCATGTACCCACCATGGACTTGCACCCACCATGGACTCACGAACAGCCTCTCGATGGCAAACGCCTCTAAATCGCGTCCTCTCCTGAATTGCAGCCGCCTCTGAATTGTGACCACCTCTGTATGCGACTGCCCGGCATCCCACTCTCTCTGCATGAAAGCTGCCCAAGCCACTATCTGCTCTTTACCCTATTTCCATAGTGAAGTGTGCCAGCTGACTATGGTGTAATTGACTTTTTTGACTGGGGGGACCTAAATACTGTCTGTACCGATTTTCATTCACTTTGCACTTTGCATCCGTGATTCATAGAACCATGGTTGCATAGGTAACTCTCATTATACAGGTGGGATCCATGGCTTTGAACCAGCAAACTAGTGCATAATAAAGCTATAGCGTAATTTACTTTTTTGATCAGACAGACCTAAATAATATTTGTGTCAAACACATTTTTCAAAACATTAATAAAGGTGTTTTTGCCAAACCTTAAACAATTTAATGATGTTATTTTTTCTGAATTTAAAATTGCTGTACCTGACGTTTACTAGGTTGTAAACATTATTTTCAGACAATGAAACACTTTATAATTAGATTTAGACAATACACAGCTGACTTATTCTGACCTCAAGAGCTGCTTATACATATATCTGTACTGGGGGAAAACACATTTTGCTCAAATACATGGGAAAAATCAGTGGCCTTTTAACAGTTGTAAAGCACTTTGTTAAAGGCACTAAATACCTTTGATTGCTTTAAGCCCAGAGGTTTACAGGTGACCTAACTCCTGACCTCCTAAACTCCTCCTCCTCTGTTGGATTAGCCCACTTGAGCCTGGTCCAGTCTAGTTTAGCCTGGTTCTGCTGTAAACCCACTGACCCGCTTTCAAGAATACTCCTCGCTCCAGACTGGTTAGGATCCTGGTGTGATCCCTTGCGGTCATGTGAGGACTGCACTGCTGTTCACGTACCTGTCCAGTGGGGGCACCGAGTCTCTTCAGGTGTTTGATAAACTGTGTTCTGGAAGTGTTGCCCACGGAGATGAGAGCAGCGCTGCCATTGGCCAGTCTGACACAGGAAGTGCACAGTGTTAGTGTGGTATAATTCTGTGGTATTATGTTGTAATGTACTGACCTCTGGTGTGACAAAATTACTGATGCGATGTAAATTAGGGTGGTGTAAAGTATGGAAAATCAGATACTAATTGATACTAAAACTAGTATCAAAACTAGATAGTCATTTGAGTAGGTATCAATACTAAAAAGTCATAGTCACAGGACAGAAATTAACCTTTCTGAATTGCTTACTAAAAAGTCATAGTCACAGGACAGAAATTAACCTTTCCTGAATAGCTTTAGAATGATCTTGAGTTGTATCAGAACAAGTATAAGACCACATAGACTAATATACGCCCATGGACCACTATGGAACCTACCTGGACGACTGAGGGATTACACAGATATAAGACCACATGGTAATATGTAAGAAACTGCTATGATTTAATGTTGATGATTTAATGTTTAGACATTCTATTGTCTAAAAAACTGTGTTTATATTATCATTGTGGTATCGGAATTGAGTATTGAGTCTATTCCTTAGTATCGAAATTGAGTTTGAAATTTTAGTGACAATAATGATGTCAGATTTAGAGCAAACCCTGACTAGCCTTTGCTAAAACATGTTGTTTGTACATCTGAAAACAGTATGAGCAGATAGTGTTTCTTTACCTGGTGTTAGGGGCCAGTCCTCGGGGCGTGTGCGGACTCAGCCCTGGGATGGACATCACACTGATGTTCAGATACAGGCCCTGATTGGTTGTCCAGGACTCCGCCTCCTCCTCTGAATCAGTCAATGACACAAAGGAACACTTTCAATCCCACACTTTTGTACAGTATAGTAACAGATTACACATACTGCAGTACTGATACCGACCTGTGTGATGGGAGTCCTGGTCACAATCTTCTGTTCTATAAAGGCAAAGGAGAGGAGGTGTTAGCCCGACTATTAAACACATAGCTATAATATATTTCTCTTCAAATATTGACCTGTACCCGATTTTTTTTTAAGAAGGGGTATTCTGCTAAATCTTTTTTTAGCTTTCTACCATGTTATAATGTTGTTCCCTCATCAAAAACATGCCTGAAGAGGTTTTAGATGTCATCCACGCATGTTTGAGTAATTTAGCGATCTCTCTCGAACCCTCCGTATGGTTAGCTGTGCAATGCTCAGCCCACAAGCCTACGTCACCCATGCTTCCACCCAACAATTCTCTATAAATATACAAAACCATGATATAAAACTGATGTGATGTGCAGTAGTTTCATTAGCAGGATGCAGGACGCTGATTGTGTTGTGATAGAGCTCTGAAGTGGGAGTGACTTAGTCCCCTCTTCCTTTACTCTCTGTGCTCAGAGCGTCAAAGACAAAGGTGAAACTTATAAAACATATTAATATGTTGTTTTCGGCTAATATAGCATTTTCAAAACAATAAAGGTAACATGATGATCTAAATAACATTGTACTTTGCTTTTCCGGTTCCGGTTGAGTGAACGCT
>JACM01072824.1:0-16844 GCA_000787095.1 Periophthalmodon schlosseri | reverse complement strand
AGCAGTTGAAACTGTCAGGTATGAAAAAGAAAAAAAGAATCTCTTAAAAATAGACTGCTATGTGATGAGAATGTTCAAAATGGAGGAATGGTGGTGAGGTTCAGTTATTTCAATGATTACGTGTGTGTGTGTGTGTGTGTGTGTGTGTATGTGATAAGCTCCAAAAATAAATAAATAAATAAACAAGTCTCCCACTTTAAATATATTTAGGCCTTTAAATATATATTTTTTTACAGAACTTTCAATGTAGACAAACAACAAAAATGCTGAAACAGAAACTATTCACCCTTGAGTTATAAAATATACATACCACCTTATATACTAATTCTGTATTTGCATGATATTCATTTAAGCTGCATACTTCACATTATTGATGATGACATGTTGATATCCCATTAAGTGACAGAATAAGTGAAAGCCAAACCAAGTGGTCCCTGCACAAATTTTCAATGGACTCATTTTCTCAGCCCTCCCCCATTGTGGATGTAATGGAGCACTTACTGCATTTGCCCCCACCACTGCAAACAAGGCCTAAAAATCCATACAAATTCACATATGTTAAGCTCGTGTCAGGGGAAGGCTACCATTTTTTTAATATAGAGACAAGTGCGTAATTTAAAGGGGAGGGTGGTGTTATGTACTATTTTATTTTTTAAGCTTAATCACATCATTAAATTATTTCTTAATGAGAAAATGTAACTTAAGTTGTGTTTTGTTTCATTCAAGCATGTTTAAGTATACGTTTTGTTTCTGTGAGCTGAAAATGCTTTGTTTCACCTTCCTCCGCCTACTTCCGCTATCCCCTCCCACTCCAGGAAGTACTAAACAATCAGAAGGCACTCTAAATGAAGTCATCTCCTATTTGTGTAACAATAAATAAATATGTTTTAAGGTGGGTGTTTTTTGTGTTTTTTTTCTTTTCAACAAGCAAATAAATAAACAACAAACAAATAAATAAAAATAATTCCTAACATAAAATTTGAAAAGTAAAAAACATAAATAAAAAATAAATAAAAAATAAATTGACAGACCATATAATAACAAAATAACAAAATAGTATTGCCAAAAAAGTACATAAATGGTATATGGTCAAAAATATTGCTAAAAAATAAATAAATAAATAAAAATCTACAATAAACACAAGACATAAACAAAAAATAAATATATATATAATAAAAAAAGAAACTTAAATATCAATAGGCCACAGTAGTACACCAGACCTCAGACATTGGACTAGCTCTGGACAATATGTTTTTACAGTGAGTAATTTTATTTTATTTTTTTAAACAACAAACAAATAAATAAACAACAAACAAATAAATAAACTAAAATAATTTTTTTTTAAAAAGTAGAATAAAAATAAATCATCGAACCATAGAATAAACAAAATAGTATTACCAAAAAAGTACATAAATGGCATATGGTAAAAAATATTGCTAAAAAAAAAAAAAAATCTACAATAAACACAAGAAAATTGCCAACACATATAAACAAAAAATAAAGAGAAACTTAAATGGCAATAGGCCACCGTGGTACACCGGACCTCAGACATTGGACTAGCTTTGGACCATGGATTTGAAGGCGCCTATTCTCAGAAATGGTCTTTTTCTTTCTATTTTAATACAGCTCCAAACCGTACGCGCCATATCGGGTTTATTAAAGTGGCAGTGTGTCTATGCTGCCAGATGTAGCTCAGATCCTCTCATATTCTACGTAAATCCTGCACAAAGGTGTGGGGGATAGAAAGGAGAGCCGGGGAGAGGGGGCGCGCTTGTTTTTGACTCCTATATCCCCCCAATGCAATACGCCGGATTTCACAAGTTGTATCATATATAGGGTGTACTGTATATTGCTTACTTTCATCTGATATTCTAGGGACCTATATATTTTATTTATAGTGATGGAAGGTAATTTTGGAAGGAAGGAAGTTACTTTTGTGATTTTTATTTTATTTTATTTCTTTATGTTGTATTTTATTTTTTCATTCTAATTATCTATTTATTTAAGGCCAAAAAAGAGTCGTGTTGTAAATTGTAATTCTCATAACATGCAAAATAACTGATACTAGGAGGGATGATCTAAAAACAGTGAAGTCTGGTGAATTATCTTTGGATAGAAAAATACCTCCTTAAATTCATACATAAAAATACAATTACGTTAAAATATTCAAATGTTAACTTTTTTTATATAGTTGCAGTAGAGTTTTGTTTCAATTTATACAGACTGCATTAGTCAAAAGTTTGCTCCCAACCTGGTGATAATCCAGGGTACAGTGATGTGCAGTTTAAAATATGTTACAAACAATAGCTGCTAGCAACAAAATATCACTGTAAATACTATACTATAATATAAAAATGACTAAATGTAAATATTTTGTAGAGGTATATAAAATCATCTGAACAGACATGGCTTTTTAAAATAAATTTCTTTTCAGTCTGATATCAGTCTGGCCCTATGCCCTCCAGAACCAAACATGACCGTCCAATCAGATTTGTTCATTTCAGTGACGCCTGTGAAACGAAGAAGCTCATTTGTCACCTATCATTAACAAACAAAATCACATTTCTCTCACCTCAGATTAGTTTGAGTTTAGCGCTTCGCTCATTGATTCTGCAGAAATCCACAATGTTTTTCAGTCTCCCGTGATGTACTTTTTTCCGTTTTGTTTCTGGTAAGCAGCCATGTTTGTTTTGATACGGGCGAACCATGCGTGTTCCTGATTGGCTAATCCATCCAGTCAATCACACCCATCTGAACTCGGAGAGATTCACCGGCGACCAGGCTCACATCTTCGTACTACATCTGCTACGATGCATTTGACGAGGAAACAACATTTATAAACGCATAATTAAAACTGAATTATAACAGCGCCTTTAAAAATCCCGAAGAAAACTTAGCCGGATCACTTTTTCCTGTGCCGTTCTCACACTGAATAAAACCCACTTCCATTTCAGAACACACGATTTAGGAGACCATCCATCAGCGTATACGCAAACTTACAACGTCTCCCATCCCTTTTAATGACCGCTCTGAGCCCTGAGAAACACCGGGGAATCACTTTGGTGGATATTTGTATTTTCATTTCAAATCGCTCCGGTCAGCCCTTTTGGAAATTCAGAAAGGTAATTAATGTCTCTCTATCTCTCTCTGTGTCTGTGCTCGCTCGTCTGCTCCCATCTGGATCCCATTAGACGCAGGATTCCAACGATAAGAAAGGGATTGGAGCCCGGACCGCTGCTCGCCAGGGGAGGACACAAACGCACAAAAACATCTCTTCATTTCGGAGTGAAAGCCTAAGGGTAATTTTGACTGCAAAGTGAGTTTATTAACATATCGTCGGCGTACCTAGCATGGGGTCCTGTGCGAGTATTCTTATGCATAGCGGGGTTCAGTAGATATGGGAAGTTACACCAAATGATAGCAAAGAGTTTTGATTTATTTATAATGATAGTACTTGTCAGTGGCGGTAAGTAGAAGTACAGTTACATGGCTAGAAATATACTCCTTTACAAGTACTGCTGCCAAATTTGTACTTAAAAGTAAAGTAAGTAGCTTTCGGGAGTTGGCACGTTACTTGCTTGACTCCATGGAAATAAAAAGCTAAAACCATACTTCGCATTCTCCGTTATGTGCGTCATGGGCCAAATATTAGCTGTCTTTACTGACTTTACTTGACTTTACCAATGGCTAATTAAAGTAATTCCACTACAGCATAAGATTTTAGCTAAAGGAACAACGTTTCCATGGTAACAAGCAGGCCAAATAAGAGGTTTGTGGAGATGCAAGCGTGCTCAGAGTAAGGATGCATGTTTTTCAGTCAAAATGGAAATAAATAAATGCAAAAATATGCATGTTTCTACTCAAAGTACTAGTTACTTTTTAAACAAATGTAGAACAATTTTTGATCAGTCTTTTATACAAAACTTGATTGAATTAAGTTGGTTTAAACTTGCTGGAATTATACTCTAGTACAAGTTCACAGATATGTTTAAAAATCTCCTGACAAAAGTACAATTACCCCGAAGTCTACTCAATTGCAGCAATCTAAGTATTTGTAATTAGCTACATTCCACTCTTGTTATTTGCTTACATTTTCTTTTAGGCAGTTTCATTTAAACTTTATTCACATTCAGATATGGCTTCCCACGCTGAACTCTCATCTCAATCTTTACGAGACTGTAACTATCCCTTTAAATTCCGAACCCAAATTTTACATTGATTTACAGAAGTAGTCAGTCAAATATACGGCACAGCTTTGATCCGGCACAGCCACAGTAGCCTGCTTTTCTTAGTAAGCCTCATGGGCCCCTGAAGGAGGGTCACGCAGGGGTCAGAGCACTCTCCTCTCAGTGCAGCACAAAACAGCTACCAGTGACTACATTTGACAAGGAATTTCAATTTAGATGTCATTTTAGTTTTATCCAACAAAGTGCAATGCAAATAAATATCAACAAAAACAAGTCATTTCCTACTCAAATATATTTCATCCTATTGCATAATTTCACTGACTTAAAGCAACACTGTGTAACTTTCTGGGGGTGTCACGTCACCCACATGACTGCATGGAATTTGGTGATGGTTTAGTCTTATACAGCGCTTTCCAAGTTCATGTATTTTTCATTCACTCCACTCCTGGTGGTAGTAAGCTACTATATTGTAGTCACAGCTGCCCTGAGGTAGACTGATGGAAGCAAGGCAGCCAATCTGCGCCAATTTGTCACTGGCGCCCCACTAGAAATAGAAAGTTACATCAATACTTTGGAACATTCTCCATGGATACAGATACGTTTTATGCTATAAGACTATAGCCAAAGGAACAATATTTCCATGGAAACAAGCATGAAGAGGCCGTCCTCTAGGTTAAATAAGAGTCAGGTTTGTGGAGATACAAGCCAGTTTACATGCTTTTCTGTGTTTTTCAGTTCAGTAATAACATCAAAATGAAAAAAAAAAACACACACACACATTCTGGCCTGTGTATGAAGGAGCGACAGCATTAGCGGAGTAACGGGACTATTAAATGTGGCTGTTCTGGACCTTTGCTTCAAGGAAATAACAGAACATTTCTTCAGGAAAGACGTGGTTTTGCATCTGTGAGAGGAGAGCGTGCAGTTCTAACGCAAAGCTGTGTTTAAGGTGATGTTTGTGACACATGAGGCTGTATTGTAAGTGCCCCTGTGTGACCAGTGCACCGGTCTGACCAGTGCACTGTTGTTGTTAGTACCTCTTCATGAATGTACATTTTGTGTCGTACGTGCAGAGCTGTAGAACCGCCATATGTCGCTCATATGTTTCTAGATGCAAAATGATAATTCCATAGATAACAATAGTACTGAAGGCTCAGCTGCATAAATGAGGTGTGGGAGTAGAACAAATTTGTGAAGAAAACAAATAGCCCACTGACTAACCCTGTTTGTACAGACAGGGGGTCAAATACAGTACAATATATACAGATATTAATGAACTATGTAGATCTGTGCTTCTCCAATTTGACTCAGTATAAATGCATTTAATATGTCAGTAAAAACAAATACACTAGTTTGCAATGTAGTTTACACAAAGAGTGGTGTTATTAAATTGTTATCAACTAAATACTGATGTCCACCCCGAGTCTGCTCGTCTACCCATAAAAGTCACCGCACGCTACTGGCCTCCACCCGTACAAGCACCATACCCAACACATTTCAGACCTTCAAACGGCCCTAACCGGGCAGGCGATCGCGTGCTAGCGTGACAATGTCAGGCCTTTAGCCGCGGACATGTTTTATTTAATAATGTGGGAATTTCCAACTGTTTTGCTTTCATTACAGCGTAGGAGGCCGGCGGTCAAAACAAAACCAGATCAACCAAACTTCACCGCCCCACAACTGTCCCGCAAAATGCAATATGGATTCAAAAGACGGGGCTTTTCCAACAGGATGTCAGGCTAAAACGCTGCTATGTTTTTATTTTTTTATTATTATTTTTTTTTACTTTCACAAAATGGTTCTAGTATCTACAGTGAAGGCCCAGAGCGGGAACGGTGGCCACCCATTGGAGCTTGGGGCCAGCAGATTTAGGCCAGAGTAGCTAAAGCCCGGGCCGCGGGGGAGTATTTCCGTAGGTTTGGATGAAAAGAACTGGGGCCTATGGCGAGGAGGGAGAGAAAGAGAGGAGAGAAACAAAGAGAGGAGGAGAGAAGAGAGAGCAGAGTAGAAGAGAGGGGAGAGGAGAAAGCAAAGAAGAGGAATGGAGGTAGGGATAGAAGGAGAGGAAGAGAGTAGATGAGGGAGGGATAGGGAGAGATGAGCGAGGGAGCGGGGGAGATGACAGAGGGCAGAAAAAGGGAGGAGAGAGAGCAGAGAATACAAGGGAGGGATAGAAGGAGAGGGTGAGCGGAGAGAGGGATAGAAGATAGAGCGGAGAAGAGGAGGGAGAGGAGGATGGAGGTATAGAAGGAGATGAGAGAGAACAGAGTAGAGGAGGGAGGGATAGAGAGAAGAGTAGAGAGGTAGAGAGATAGGAAATTGGTAGACAAGGAAGTATGAAGGGCCAGAAGAGGGAGTGAGATAAGGGAAAGAAAGGAGAATGGGGGTTGTGAGAGAGGAGGAAGAGGACGAGAGAGGGGGAAAGGAGAGAGGGAAGCACAGTGGGAGTAAAAAGGTTGAAGGGGTTAGGGGAACGAGAGAAAAAAAAAGAGTCAGGAAAGAGGAGAAGGGAAATTGCTGTGTGTTGCGGTGCTGCTGGACCTGTCCTCAGACCCATGTATCAAACAGACCACCGTATACAAGATGAGCCAGTCAACCAGTGTCCTCACCAGTGTCCCCACCAGTATCCTCACCAGCGTCCTCAGCAGTGTCCTCACTAGTGTTCTCAGCAGTGTCCTCAGCAGTGTCTCACCAGTGTCTCAGCAATGTTCTCAGCAGTGTCTCAGCAGTGTCCTCACCAGTGTCCTCAGCAGCGTCCTCAGCAGTATCCTCACTAGTGTTCTCAGCAGTGTCCTCAGCAGTGTCTCACCAGTGTCTCAGCAATGTTCTCAGCAGTGTCTCAGCAGTGTCCTCACCAGTGTCCTCAGCAGCGTCCTCAGCAGTATCCTCACTAGTGTTCTCAGCAGTGTCCTCAGCAGTGTCTCACCAGTGTCTCAGCAATGTTCTCAGCAGTGTCTCAGCAGTGTCCTCACCAGTATCCTCACCAGTGTCCTCACTAGTGTTCTCAGCAGTGTCCTCAGCAGTGTCTCACCAGTGTCTCACCAGTGTCTCAGCAGTGTTCTCACCAGTGTCCTCACCAGTGTCTCAGCAGTGTTCTCACCAGTGTCCTCACCAGTGTCTCAGCAGTGTCCTCACCAGTGTCTCAGCAGTGTTCTCACCAGTGTCCTCACCAGTGTACCACAGCACACCACAGCAGACAGACTACAGCAGACCACAGCAGACCACCACCACACTGAATGTCCAGCATATGGAAAATACTCAAGCGCTAGGGAAACATACGTGCAGATTGTTTCAGTCATACAGGTTTAAAAAAGGTTTAGGTTCTGTAATGCATTATTCAGAATTTGAAATTGAAGCAGACATGGCATACATTCTACATGCTGATGTACTGAAGAGCAGCTGCTGCTGACTGTTGGCCAGCTTTGTAGTGAGGGAATATTTAAGGAAATGTGAGCTCTGAAAAGATCCAAATGAGTCTGGAGGTGAAAGGACTTAAAACACAGAGGATAACCCCGATAACATTAGCTCAATGTAGAGAGCTGTAGAGATGAGTCACAAAGACATAATGATACTAATGACACATAATGACACCATTATGACGTCATTTTTAGAAAAAACAGAATGGTGTACATTGTGACACGTTGTGGCTGGCAGTGGTATTTTTTCATTTCCTGCACATACAACATTCCACCGATTAGTGAGTTACAGGTCACTTTTTTTCCTGACCAGAGTTAAATTACAGCCCGACTCACCTGGCACTCTCCCTGTGTCTGGGTAGGTTTCCTCTGGGCCCTCATCAACTCGAAACATGCACAATATGTAAAATCTTCCAGCTAAGGTAGTTTTGACCAAGTTTGTTATTAGGTCAAGACAATAAAGTGTACTTTACCACTCATCCTAGCAGTGTTTACCTTTTAAATACACTTTCAAGCCATTTCCCATTCGATGACACATAGGTCATAAAGTTGTTGCGAATATTTGTTACTTTATAACACAGTTCTGCTCAAACAGCCTCTTTCTTCACCCCCACACTCACTGCATTACCCTGAAAACGACCAGTATGCTAATGCTAATGCTAACGTCCTCTCCCACCTACAGACAGCACGCACGCTGTCGACATCTGCCAAGCACGTCTGCTCCGTCAGCCACGTTAGACCATCCCTGCCCTTTCGATGCTTTGAAAATGTATTGCGGTTTATCAATCTAAAAACTGCATTGAGCCATTAAATTTGGTACATGTGTTTGCATAAAGAGGCAGCGAGGAGCAGACGACCGCCCACACGCACACACCGTCATATGTCCGTCATCTTCATAACTGAAAACACAACCAAAACACATCTGTGAGAACCAAAGACAGAGACGCTAGGATTTTTAT
The DNA here is from genome assembly GCA_000787095.1 of Periophthalmodon schlosseri. Lineage (NCBI taxonomy): Eukaryota > Metazoa > Chordata > Actinopteri > Gobiiformes > Gobiidae > Periophthalmodon > Periophthalmodon schlosseri. Next base: position 8,282 of record JACM01072824.1, on the reverse strand, counting down.
TATTAAATTCCTTGGGCTAATCCCGCTTGCTGTTGCGTCCAGACTGAGTTTAGGCAAAAATATTAATAATGCATTGAAATAAGCTTATTTTCCTGTGCCTTTGCGGGGTTTAAGGCAATCGTACTTCCTTATGCATCACCGTTATTTGTAAGCGCCCAATAACTAAGCAGGTGACAGTTCATTTTATGAGATCTTAAGCCGCCCCAAGCCTTCCACGCCCCTGCTTGGATTTCATAATGCTATGGAGAGATGGTATGAAAAAGACATAATGAATTGACGGGATGTTTTCGTGCGGTTTCCACGCGTCCTTGAATGCAGCAGTGAAATAAGGCAATTTGGTGTTTAACCTCTGATAAGGTGCGGGACGATGCTACAGCAAGGCTCCATCATTAGATATCAGTTAAACCATTGTCTGTCGCTTAGCTTTGTGAACTATTAGCATTTAGCATTACATTATGTATTGAGGTAAAGAATTTAAAGAGTGTTTGGGTGAAATGGATCTTTTTCAAAGCAAAAAGGGTACATTTAAGTAAGGTACACTCCACATTTGACCCATCCATCCATGCCGCTCGGACAAACTTTAAGTAGCAGTGAGACCCATCTCCAGATCTTGAGCTAGTCTTGGTCAGAACTACCTTAGCTGAAGGATTTGACCTATTGTGCATGTTTTGTGTTGATGGGGGAAACCAGGGTGCCCTCAGGAAACCCACCCAGACACAGGGAGAACATGCAAACTCCTCATAGAAAGGCCCCACATCGTCAGGCCTCACATTATTAATGCATATAAATGCTATGGAATTCCAAAAGTGGCTTGTAAAGTTTGTGCCAGGTTGGCGCCCATATTACTCACAATTTTTAACAGTTGCAATCCACTTAATATAGCACATTTTATAAACCGTAATGATTTTAAAATGAAAGAGCTGCACAAAAAAGATTCCAGAGCTTAGGACCGGCCACAGAGAGGGCCCTCTGCCCAGGTTTTAAGTCTTGTCTTAGTGAGTTGTACATTATTAAAGAGTGGTTGTGGAGTAGGTGTTAAAGTAAAACAACTTTTGGAAATATCCAGAGAGTGTAAAGAAAGGCTTGAGACTGGGTATCTAGCACAGGAGAGGTTTATTTATCATCAGTTTGGGACGCAAAAGTATGAACGCTCAAGTCATTGTGGTATTGTCCATTCAAGCCAGGTTACGCTTTCGGTGTAGGGAGTATTATACCTCCAATGACGTAGGCTAATTACCAAGGACACCTTCCCTTGTTACTTCAGTTTCCCTATTGCTTGTTTTAATACATTGTATGCATGGAATATAAATAGGTCTTGATTTTAAGTATCAAAAAGTGTCCTTGTGAATTAAAAAAACAGCTTTCATTCAATTTAAGTCTATTTAAATAGCACATTTAAAACAACTTCAGCTAACAAAAGTGCTTCACAATGCCAGGGGGGAAGAGGTGGGTTTTCAGTCTAGTCTTAAACTGTGTTAAAGATTGAGAGGATCTGACAGGCAGAGGGAGGCTGTTCCATAGTCTGGGCGCTGCCACAGAAAAGGCTCTGTCACCTCTGGCAATAGCCTGGCTTTGGGCACAGCCAGCAGGAGCTGGTCAGCTGACCTCAGGGCTCTGGGTGGAGTATAGGGCTTTGGTAACTCCCTCAAATAAAGAGAACCCATAGAGTGCAGATATTTAAACACAATCAATAACATTTTGAATAGCACTCAATATGAAATAGGGAGTCAGTGCAGGATGCACAGCACAGGCGTGATGTGCTCTTGTCTCTTAGTTTTTGGCAGCAGACGAGCTGCAGTGCAGGACATTCTGTAAGTGCTGCAGGGAACCCTGGTCCAGCTCCACATACAAAGAACTACAATAATCCAGACGCAACGTTACAAATGTGTGGTTTGCTTTTTTCCCAAAATCGCCTTTGGAAGGTAAGGCTTTACTTTAAGCAAGGAGCCTCAACTGGAAGAAGCTGGACTTCATGACAGAGTTAATGTGCTTGTCTAGTTTGAACATAGAGTTCACAATCACCCCAAGATTCCTCACTGCAGGGCGACAATAAGAGGACAGAGGACAGGCCCAAGCAATGGGTTAGTTTGGCCAAACACCACAATCTCAGTTTTAGTTTGATTTACATTTATGGTCAGCCAAGTCTGCACATCCCTGAGACAGTCCTGCAGAGGCAGTCATTGGACTGCATATAAAACAATTTGAGAGTTGAAATAATCAGGATAAGTCTGGTGAGGGTGTATAGGCTTTAAAGACACAGAAGAGCACTTCTGGATTTCCACCTGATGACATCATGCAGTGGAAGCAAGTATTTCGATCTCTGGAGAGGGAAACCACCTAGATATGTAGGATTACTCAAACAAGAATGAAATAACATGACATCATAGTTAATAAATTAAACTTAAACGGCTGTTAAGAATTATTTTCATGGGTTTCAACTTCCTGTTTAGAGCTTACATTTTGAGTGTTTTGTTTTGAATTGTTATTTACTATGGCAATGGTGTGAATTTTTCATCACTCTGAAATCCATGGACAACTCCTTAATCAACTGCAAATAATGTGTCTAAAACGTTTTGAGCATCTGAGAGCTAAACCAAATTTCAATATGAACCGCTTAATACCTCAATAACTCTCCATTTCCTTATTTCCAGTTGCGTCTGTATTCTTCCCACTTTGATGTTGTCCTGGTCTGATTTATCCGAGATGCCTGCAGCGATTATGGGATGTTTCTGTGGCAGTTTGCACCAGTAGTTTCTGATGTCACCCACTGGCTCTCAGCTCCATGTGAACCCAACACCGCGGAGACGGGCCTATCCACATGCACCAGACTGAAGACGTCATATCACACTGGGCCTTCACTCTCCCCCGCCGCTTCCCCCTACCGCACCACTGTCAACACGGAGCCCAAACCCTGAAATGATACTCGGGCCAAAGGATTGAGAAAGTTCCAAAACACCGCAGGGGTACAGAAGAGAGGGAGGGTGGGTGAGTTTGGTCAGGATGGATCGGTGGGGTTGTTCCATTGAAACAGAGACCAAAAGTATCCATAGACAAATTGCAAAAATAGCATGGAGACATGGATAGTTTGGTGTGAGCTGGCAGTTAAAAGGAGTGTTTCTGTACATGAGAGAAAATGACTTGAAATCAGATTAAAGGATTGTGCATTATAATGGATAATTCAAATTCCTCATATGCACATTACCATTGTAAATGTAGACTTAAGATGTCTAACTTTTTGGACTAATACATGGATAATTGTTATAGGCATCTAAGCGTATCCCATGTAACGCTAGCTATGTATACACGCATCCCAAATAACGCTAGCTATGTCTAAATGTATCTCATTTAACGCTAGCTATATAACTAAATGTATCCCATGTAACACTAGCTATATGTGTAAACGTATCCCATGTAACGCTAGCTATGTCTAAACATATCACATGTAACGCTAGCTATGTATAAACGTATCCCATGTAACGCTAGCTATGTCTAAATGTATCACATGTAACGCTAGCTATATATCTAAACACATCCCATGAAACGTTAGCTTGTATAAACGGTATCCCATGTAACGCTAGCTATGTCTAAATGTATCACATGTAACGCTAGCTATATATCTAAACACATCCCATGTAACGTTAGCTATGTATAAACGTATCCCATGTAACGCTAGCTATGTCTAAATGTATCACATGTAACGCTAGCTATATATCTAAACACATCCCATGTAACGTTAGCTATGTATAAACGTATCCCATGTAACGCTAGCTATGTCTAAACGTATCCAATGTAACGCTAGCTATATGTCTAAACATATCCCATGTAACGCTAGCTATGTCTAAATGTATCCAATGTAACGTTAGCTATATGTCTAAAATTACCCCATCTAACACTAGCTATGTCCAAACGTATCACACGTAACGCTATATATATATAAATATATATGTTACAGTTTGATAATTCATGTATTCTATAGAATTTGCCTGTAGCATAATATTCATAATTGATGCAGTTAACAGTGCACATTATAAACACACATCATTCATTCATTCATTCATTAACCTATTTATTCCAGACAACAAAATATTAAAACATTGAATTTGTTTACATCTCACCTGAATAAATATTAGTTTAAAAAACAGCCAGCATTCTGCACATTGTCAATGGGAAATCCTGACACAAGGAATTGCTCAAAAATCGTTGCGATTAAATGGGTTAATATCTGAGAGAAGATTGAATTCTGAACTACTGAACTAATCCCAAGAATTTCATGCATTTGAAAACATATTTGTAGAGGTCTAAACTACAGAGTTAGCAGATTCTAGACTTAATAAGACCGTAAGGAGACACAGGGGCATTTGGTTTTCAACATGGATATACTGTTACCAAAATACCCTTTATCGTCTGTTCATTGCGACCATTCGAATTACTTCTCAGATTAGAATGCTCTTAATATCATATGGCTTAACACTGAGCACTTAAATTGAGCCCTGAGGGAGGTTGGCTCATTTGACCTCAGCGTGACCTTAACCCCGCCATAACCCTGACCTCCATCTGACCCCTGACCTCTCAACTTAACCCTAACACCAGCTCTGGGCCCTTCAGGACAGACCCGCACCTCACTGCCACATTTCCTAAAGACCTGAGACTGAAGAGGAATATTAAAGAAGTACAAGACTGGTGGTGAAGAGGAGGAGATGGAGAGTCTGAGGAGGCTGATGGTTCTGCTGCGGCGGTCGAGATGGGGGGAGAAGGGTTATTGCTGAAATCTCAAGAGGAAGGAGGGAGAGAGTGCATTGACATGAATAGTGTGAGAAGTTATTGGTTACGAGATGGAGATGTTAAAGGCATTGTACCAAATTTTATAAACCGCAATGAGTTTATAAGCACTTTTCACAATTTTCAGAGGCCAGAGGTGATTCTTGCTGTGACTGCAACGCTAACAACAACTAGCATGCTAACACCGCACTTCCTGATTGTCAGCCAATAAAAGAATTGGACAATAATTAGATCCAAACAGTACACAGCAGACTTATTTTCACCCCCATGACCTGATTTTTATCGTATATCTGTAGTAGGGCAACTTTTTCTCAACTACATGGAAAAAAACTGGGTACAGTCAGTGTTGCATTGACTGAAATATTCCATAGTATAGCATTAAACTTATATATCTACATGGAAACAAGCAGGTGACACCACAGGACCAAGTAGTTAGCCAGTAATAAAGCTCCAAGAAATGAATAAGTACAAGGTATATAGGTGTAATGCCATAGTGGGGAACCTTCCAGGCCAAGTATAACATCGACGGAGACAAGCTGAAGGCAAAAAAATCCATAAAGCATCTTTAGACAGTAAAATAATGATTGGTTGTTCTGTTTCGCAAAAGTTCTTTTTTTTTGTTTTTGTTTTTATTGATGTGATGTGTGATGATGTTTTTATATTTGAATAACGACTATGAGACATTTCAAACCATTTGTGCAGCCATTTCTGAAATGTTAAAATAATTGCAACTAAATACAAGAGTGTGAGTGGAGTAGGTGAAAAGAGAACTTTTCTGAAAACTAAAAAACTTTAAAAAATTAAAATGAAAACTCGGGTACAGCCAATATTGCTTTGACTGGAATGTTCCATAGTATGTCATTAACCTTATCTGTCTCCATGGAAACAAGCAGCTAACACTACAGGACCAAGTATTAATCTAGCAATAAAAACACTCGTAAACGAATAATGCAAGAAAGATAAGTGTAATGCCATACTGTGGAACATTCCAGGCAAAGTAGTAACCTCTATGGAGACAAGCTGATTGAAAAGACATAAGGAAAATGGTTCAACTGTTTTATTTCTCACTATTTGACATATTTTGCTAGAAAAAAAATAGCAGAAAGAGTTGAATTCTCCGCAGTATTTGGGCGGACGCGGGGGCTTTGTCTGTTTTGGTTTCTCCCTCAGCCGTGAAATGAAGCTTTGAAAGATCGTCAACATCTTCTGTCAGTATGACGTGCCTCGCGGTTTCATGCTTCGTCTGTTTGATTTTATTTACGTTGGATTCCCGGGGACACTTTTCATTGTCGATTTTGGGAATGAATCAGGCATAAAAGATACAAGCCGTCCAATCGCTCTCATGGGGACTGAAACGTGATCGCAGCTTCGATAGAGGTCATATTTCTACGCGAACGTTTGTATTCGTGATTTGTTTAGAAGAGTTCATAATGGAAACTGCTGAGAAGTTTGAGCCAAAAGAGAAGCAACAATTTACAAACCTCAAGATAATATTGACCAGTGATGCTTTAGACTAGGCCTTCCAGACACTAGCCTATTTAAAGCCTTACCATGTAACTTTTTACATGAACGTTTTTTTTTGTTTTGTTTTTTTTTCATTTTAGTTGTGTTTATTGCACTGAAAAACTTGGGGGTTGGGTTACATGCTATATGCTGTTATATTGTTCCTGATGTGATAGCTATACTGTATTAATGGCAGAAAAAAAGGAAATGTCAAGTTAAAGCCACAGTATGTAACTTTCTGGATGTTTTTATTGTGCTAAATAACTGAAAAACATGCGTCTTTACTCTGAGCGGGCTTGCATCTCCACAAACCTGACTCTTATTTGGCCTAGGAAAGGGCCTCAACCAACTCGTCTCCATGGAAATGTTGTTCTTTTGGCTATAATATTCCGCACTATGGCATAAAACGTCATCTATCTTCATGGAATATTTAATTTTCTGTTTCCATGGATTCAATCAATCAAGTTACACGGTGTTGCTTTAAAGGTGCACTGCGTAACATTTCTGGTGGTTGTTTCGCTACTTGCTTGTTATTGCTATACCTGGAATGTTCAATAGTAAGACATTCAATTTCATCTATCTCCATGGAGACTAGTAAGTAACACCACCAGAAGTTACGGGGCATATCCGTGGTGATGCGAGGCTGCTCACTGTAAGAATTGATGTTTTTGTTTTTATTACTACTTTCTTTCAAGGTATAAAGCTACTTATAATTGATTAAATGCAAGATGGATTCCAGACCAAGCAAAACAGTTTCCATGGAGACAAAAGGGCTAGCGTACCATCCATAAAGTTACGCAGTGCACCTTTAATGAACTCACGCAGTATTAGATTATAAGTATAGTCTGCAATGTTGCAACTAAATACAGGAGTGTAGGTGGGGATAGGGGGTAGGTGCAAACTGGACTTTTCTGAGAACTCAAGCCTTAGAAAAGTCCAGCTGCAGGACAATAGAGGATTGCTCAAACATGTGTAAGTCAAAATACAATACTCTGAGCAAGCTAATGATGAGGGAACAGTGTTATAGTATGGTTAAAACTCTTAAAAGTCTAGTAAGCAAAGTTACAGGGCAGATCTGTGGAGAGGCAAGCCCGCTTAAAGTAAGGATTTGGTCTTTTTCCTGTTCTGCAATATGTTCCTGTGTATTCATTCTTGAAAAAAGTGTTAGTGGACATGTTAAATTGTTGGTAGAATCCTCTGGGGATTCCATTTAAATTGCAGGTTGTTTAATAATGAACAGTGCTCTTGTTGCTGTTTAACTCGTGTTGCATTCGGGGACAAAAGGAGAGAAACGTATTGATTGAGTGACAGCTTCTCAAGACAGTCTTCCTCTTTTGAAATTAAGAGTGATTTTTTTTAATTTACATGTTCTTAAATTTGGCATAACAATGACACAACATTTCTAGCCATTTGTGTATTACTAAAAGTTTGAAATGTGTAGGTGGAGATAGGGGGTAGGTGAAACAGGAATTTTCTGAGCTCTCAAGCCTCAAGTGCAGGATGACACAGAATTACCCAAACATGTTATAACATGGTTAAAACACCCATAAAAGTCAATTTGACACAATATGCCCCCTTTAAATTTATATATCCCCATGGAGACAAGCAAGTGATGCCACCAGGCCAAGTTACAGGGCAGATCTGTGGAGAGGCGAGCCAGCGTGTAGTAAGGACTGGGTCTTTTTCCTTATCTGCAATATATTCCTATGTATTCCTTCTTGAAAAAGTGTTAATGGACATGTTAAATTGTTGGTAGAGTCCTCTGGGGATTCCATTTAAATTGCGTGCTGTTTAATAAACACCACTTTTGTTCACTTGAGCGTCTAACTGTGGCATTACGCCTGGTTTGCGTTTAACTCGTGTTGCGTTCGGGGGCAGTCGGACAGGAACGTATTGATTAAGTGACAGTGGTAACAAATTGTCTCCCTCTATTGAAGTGAAGAGGGGCTAAAACAAAACACAGGCGGTAATAAATGTCCCGCTGAGAGAGAGAGGACATA
>KN472309.1:1962-20819 GCA_000787095.1 Periophthalmodon schlosseri | reverse complement strand
CTTATAAATAAAATGCTTTATCTCAGGTCTATAATTTGTTATGAAATGATATCGTGGAACATTCTTACATTTAAATACAGATATAAGGAGAAAGAACACCAGCTTGTGAAGTCAAGCAGAGACGTTTCAGTGTCTCTTGTAGTGACAAAGACGGAGGTGAACGTGAGGTTAGAGACTATATTAAGAATAATTCTCTTCTGATTGGCAGCTTGAAATGGAGTGATTGACAGGTAACATTGAAAACGGCACAGAGAGGGACTGTCTCACGCACACACACACACACACACATATACACACACACACACACACACACATCATGTAATGCTTGAAATGTGGTCAATAGATATTGGTTGCAATTATGCTACTTATAATGAAATGTTAATATAATATAAAATATGTCTGTTGTATATTCAAAAAGGAATGGGAAGGAGGTTCAAAATATAATTCAAAACAAACGTGAATAATTTGAAAAATCCAATCCAATGTGCATCAAAGGTGTGGGTAAAACAATAAAATAATACAAAAAAACAGAGACAACTCATCAGAAATAATTAACACTTATTTCCTCTTTTCAAAAAAAGAAAGAAAAAAAAACAAAACAACAAAACAAAACCTTCCTATTTCACCTGTAGCCTGCCGTTGCACTGCAATACTCAGGGAGTCAATGACAAAAACATTGGCGAAATTGCTTTTAAAACTTTTTCCCACCTCTTTACAAATGGCATGTTCAAAGTTTCAGCCAAATAACAACTATTTGCTGTATCGGTTTGTATGGCTGCTGCAAAAGTCAATAATTTGGAGAAATACAGAGCCTCTTTTTTATTTTTTCATCCATCTTTATTTATACAGAGAGAGGCCAATGAGAGCACTCAAACGCTCCTTTTTATGGGCACCCTGTTCAAATACAGAAAATACAAACAAAAAAGAAAGTACATAAGTCCATTTAAAACATTAAAAACAGGAGCAGGTGTGAGTATAAATGTTTGTTACCAGATTATTAAATTGCATTGTGGCACCTAAATATCCAATTTTGCTTGTTCTTAAAATATATTCCATTTTTGGGAAGCAAAACAGCCAAAAGCCCTTTTTCCCATCTCAGTTCTAATGCGGTCAGTCCTTAGACTTGTATAATCATGTGATCTTGAATGTTCCCGTATCAATGTTCAACAAGCAAGTGAGATATTCAGGCAGTCTATCAAGTTATCCCTTATAAGCACATTTTATACAGTGTTGTTCTCCTCTGACAGACAGTGATGGCCAGCCTACTTTTTCATAGAGTGAAGAGAGATGGGTTTTAAATTCATCACCTGTTATGAAACCAAGGGGTGAGTGAAAGAGTGAATCTAAAGGTTTCAAAAAAGAGGCTGAAGTTTGCATGTAGATTGCACCTCCATAATCTAGTATATATATTATATCTCCATAATCCAGTACAGAAAGAAAGGTTGCTTGAACAATTTCTTTTCTGTAATTCAATGGGATACAAGATTTGTTTCTGTAATAAAATTATAATTTTGATTTTACCTAATTTTTCATCAAGCTAAAACCCACAATATTTATAGGTGGTTACTCTTCAATCAATGTACCATTTAGTGTATAAAGACTTTATTTGCATTCAATGATAATTTAAGATTTTTGAGATAATTTTGGATAACATTAAAATCTCGCTGCAGTTTTAAACTCACCTGGTCAGCAGAGGGAGCACTTGCGTACAAAACAGCACCGTCTGCATATAAATTTACATGGCTTTCTATTAAATTGCAATCAGTGGAATTACTAAATATAGTAAAAAGTAGCGGCCCCAAACTTGAGCCTTGGGGCACTCCTTTTCTTAAAGTTAAAAAATTTGATTTAAGCCAATTGGCTACCACTGCCTGGGTTCTGTTTCAAAGATAATTTTGGAACCAATTACATGCAGCATTGTCAAATCCAATATACTTCAGACACGTCAAGAGGATTTTACAGAATCAAAAGCTTTAGTTAAATCAATAAACAGTGCTACACAATCTTGTTTGTCCTCAAGTGCTGTGAAAATGTCATTTAAAACGTTTGTGGTTGCAGTGACCGTACTATGCCTTTTTCTTAAACCCGATGGATAAGACTTCAAAATGGAGGATTTATTTAAATAAATTGTTACTTGATTTGCAACACATTTTTCTAAAACTTTTGCAAGATAAGGTTAATTAGTTACCAGCGCAGTATACAGCCTACTATGCAAACTGTATATGATCATTCTCTATAGACATCTTGCATATTTGAGTAAGACAAACTCATTAGCAGTAAATGCCTATATAATTTTTCACAGTAACAAAATGAAGTTCAAAAACCATCAGAAAGTTATTCTCAAACTTTTTATTTTCACATTTTAGGCAGTGCCCCAAACCAAACTCAACCTCCTCTTGATCCCTGCTGAAGATTTTCATTGCCCTGAACCCTATATTTAATCCAAACCACAGTAGTTTTTCTCCGGGATAAAGGTTGAACTAAAACCATTGCTCTTTCAAAATCATAACCTAATATTAAGTGGAACCATAACCCTTTTAAACCACAACCAAATACTGCGTCATTAGCATATTATTACATTCAGCACAAACCACCAGACACGCCCAGTGCACTTGAAAGTCAAATATTCTTGTAGGAGCGATTTCTCATTCCAGAAATAATAAAAAAGTATAGACGTTTATGGCAAAGGGCATATCCTCTGACCAATAATGAAAAGAGACACTCAAACTTGATGTGGGAATAATGTGAGTTTTTAATTATATTCTGTTGTATGGGACCTCTTTACAGACATCTTTTTGGTGTAGTGTAATTGTATTGCCAGGTCTGTTTACCACAACCCTACATGAGTAGTTAATATAGCAATGTTGTAAATGCACTGCTCCTGACAGGTTGGCCCAGCTGCCCTGAAGGATGGGTCAAATGCAAAGGAAATAATTGAAGTGTTCCAATGAAGGGTTCCTTAACCTTAACCTTAAAGTTAATTTCTCAAGTAATATTTATACAGTATATGGTACCACTTTATAATGCCTCATTCTTAATAAGCTATTTGTCTATTATGAATAATTATTATGATTTTCTGATCTGTTATAATGTTGGTTCCTCATCAAAAACATACCTGGAGTTGTGTTTTTCTTTCATTCACACATGTTTAACACACAAACTCTGCATAGTTCTCTCTTCTCTCAAACGGAAAACACTCTATTCCACCTTGTGATGTCGCGTGGTAATATCAGGTATGGTTTTGAGGAGGTAACAGTATTCTAACATGGCTTAAAGCTCACAAGAGTCAATTTTGTGTAATATAGGACCTTTAAGGATAAATAAAGTATAGTTATAAGGGGTTACCCATTATAATGATTCAGTATTGTTTTCTACAATTACTGTTCATACTGATCATGTATTCATTCCTCAATCCTCCTCCATAATATAGTCATGACTTATTCAGGAATCTTTTAGTCCTGTGCAAGTGTCTTTCATAGTTAAAAGGATAGCCTTCTAGAAGTCTCCCCATGGGCCCCTTCAAGTAAAACTGCATTTCTCCAGACTGCAGAGAAGATATAGTCACAAAGGGAATACACCAGCCTGGACTTTTGGCCAACTATGACCTATGCTTTCTATCCACATCCTTCAAGGGCTGTGACATGGTCTGCTGCACATTCACTGCCCCCCAGTGGCTCGCTAATAATAGTGCGTCTTTGACATTGCCACTGCCCTGAAATACATCCCTTTGTACACACTCCTCATGTTGGATCCGTGGAGAGAATCGGATAAATTTGTAGTTTTTAGTGTGTCTAGTGAGAATTCATCTCATTTGGACTCCCTCGGGCACTACATTAGTTTAATGCAATCATAGAGGGAAGCAATTACAACAATAATAATTTTGTCAATTGGAAATAGGCAGCACAAGTCTTGCATTAATAACTTCTACGACTTGATTGAATGTAGCAAAATCAAACCAGATGTGCTTCAAAGATTTTATTTTAGATTGTCTCTCCTCCTTAACTTTGAGGAATGCATGCAGAGTTTTGGATCGCATCGGTGCAGACGGGGTCAAAAGGTTAAGGAGTTCATTAGGACTTGGTGGTAGTGGGAGGGGGGTTGAGTAAAGCGAGCAGCAGGGGGCGATATTGTGTTGTCGGTAGGAACCCAGCCTGTAGCCTTGATCCTCTGGCCTCTTGTATGGAAGCCAATCTGATGAATAACACTGCACATACACACACATGCTGGCTGGGACGAGCCTGCCTTTGGAGAGACTGTTTGTTCTAATTTGGCTGGTGAATTACACAGGGATTTTCAATTTGGCCCCGAAAGGAACAGGGCTATAAGCTGACTCTCTCTGGACATAAAACAGACAGACGATCCGCCACAGGAGGGAAGGCGAAGTTCTCTTAGGCCAACTAAACAGTTCCCCTATACATATCATATCTGTACAGCGAAACAGTGATTATTTTACTGCAGTTTTGGCCAGTGATTGGAAATTACAGCAAAAAATTTTACTAAATTAGCCTACATAAAAAATCGGGTACAGGCCCTTTAAAATGTAATCATTCATTTAATGTCAGTAGTAGAAGTAGTAGTAGTAGTAGTAATGGGTCAACTGTGGTCTGATCAAAATGTCCACATAGACAGGCAGCTCACACACAATTAAAAATGCATAAGTTGTTCTTTTTCAAACCAGAATCTGAAGGTCTTCTGTTTGGATGCTCTCTTTGTTCAGTTCTGGCCTTGTTGAAATATAGTTGACCTCCTTATTATGGGCCTGTTGTATGGCACTTTCTGGAAAATGTCACAGACTACCTTCCCTCTCACTGATGTAAGAATTACCAGGTGTTCCATGACCCAGAATCCATTATCTCCTATTAGAGCCTGTCTGTCTGTTAGAGAGCACATGTGAGCAATGCTTTTTGTCAGCACTTCAATTCAAATTCCCTTTTTGTATTATTCAAGGACCTTAGTTTATTCATGTTTTGTGTTTCATTGACCCAGTCTTAAAATTTCTAATGCTCAGTTCTGTACTCAAACACAAATTAATGCCATCTTACAATGCTGTCATTTGCTTTGGGTATTTAGAAAGTATACTTAACCTGGGGCAGTTGTGTTCTATTGGCTTTGTCTGTGTTGTGCTTCATCCTTTTGGCTGTTGAATTAGGCATCACTTCAACTTATAAACCTTATTCAAATACACTAAAAACACAGACATTGTGGTTTTGTGAGAAAACTATACAGCAGCCAGCCAGAGTATTTGATTTTCTTTACTTTAAGTATTATAATGACGCCATACTCTTGTCTGTGTAAATTCAGCAGTGCATTACTCATTTGAAGGATTTTGTTCAAATACATCCCGTTCTTCCTCTCACTGGTCTTTGTGCACCTGGGATTTGTCATGCGGAGCCTGTACAAAAGAGCAGTGGAGGCGTATCCGTTTTAAGAGGGTCATGTGTTTAGGTTTCCTTTCACTTTTTCCCCTTGAACTTCTGAGGGATGTGCATGAGCTCAGACGTCTCGGCCATAGAGGTTACAACATAAAAAGCACAGTGTCCTCCTGCTCTGTGGATTAACAAGGCTAAAGAAACTTGTAATGTAGAGTGCATTGCTTAAAACCACGACCACAGTAATCCAAAAAACAGACTAAAAGCATGTTTTTTGGGGTTTTTTGTTGTGTGTCGGAAAAACAAGAAATCTTACTCAGGCTTGCATCTCCACAAACCTCAGGTCTCCTCCTGCTTGTTTCCATGGAAATGTTGTTCCTTTGGCTATAATTCACAGTCCTATTGGATAATTCTAGGCAATAAGACCTCTATACAAGCTGCTGTGAGCCCTCCACTAGAACACATTACATAGAGATCTTTTAAACAGCCTGTACCTGACATTTATTTCCTTTAGTTCAGGACAATGCCTTTTACAATATTGTAAAAGTAGTTATTTGTGGAAGAAATATACCAAATGTAATTTTATCCAATTGGAGACGTTGTTGGATGAGAGCCATCTAGAAACTACTGCTTTTGACTATCACGCACAGGTGTTTGGTTCAACGGAGTCAGAGAAGGGACTAGTGAAGACTGGACTAACAGTTCCTCAGTCATCATTCAAGTAGATGATAGCACATGATATGTATATGTATCACACAAGTTAGCAAAGGAAAACTGTTGTTTTTAAGCTTTGTTTTGTTTTGTTTATTTATTTACTTTATGTATTGTCTGTATGTATGTATGTATGTTTGTATGTTTGTATGTTTGTATGTTTGTATGTATGTATGTTTGTATGTATGTATGTATTGTCTGTATGTATGTATGTATGTTTGTATGTATGTATGTATGTCTGTATGTATGTTTGTATGTATGTATGTTTGTATGTATGTATGTTTGTATGTATGTATGTTTGTATGTATGTATGTTTGTATGTATGTATGTTTGTATGTATGTATGTTTGTATGTTTGTATGTTTGTATGTATGTATGTATGTATATATGCATAGAAAGACTATATGCCACTGGGGATCCAAACAAACAAATAAACAGGTATACTGATGTACTTGTAATAGTTTTAAAAGATTGCCCATATCTTTTCCATACTCTAACCTGTCATACATTTGCTTTTATCAATGACACTGTTCATTATCAACCATTTTCAGTAATTACCCTGTGACATGAGCATTAGTGACATTGTTGAGACGGGTCAGATGAAGACTGTGATTGGCCAATGCCTTCAGGAAGTGATTGCACACATTTTTATCAGCAGCCTCATTATCCCAATCAGCACCTGTCCTCATCACCAGAGCCTACATCACCACCTCTGTCAGCACTAGCTAATTAGCAGCTCAGCCGTTATCGCTATATGCCCTTGCTATAAGGATCATAAGAGAACCAGAAAACAGCAGTCAATATTTCTCATTTAAAATCAAATAAAAAATAGAATAACTATGCAACTGTATCGATTGTGAAAAGTCTGTTATCTGCTTTCCTTTCAGAGTAGTTATGTCTGGAATATCAGATATGAAGAGTCATTTCCAATCATCACTTATATACTGGGCCATCTGCTTTCCATATTCACAGAGAGGTTTAAATAATTTGAAGCAGTAGTTTTAGCTAAATCTAGAGCAGAGCATCTTTTCTCGTTGAGATTAATAATCTGTGCGCTGTCCTTGTTTTAAATAAAAACATACATTTTTTTTTAACAATTCTTCAATTTCCATCTCTGTTTTTGCAATGATGAAGTCATGATGTTTCTGTGAGCAGAGTCAAAACTGACACAAAATTCTTCCCTGTCTTTCCTCTCTTCCTCTCGTCTTTCTCTCCTCTTTTTCTCTCTTTAACTAGGGTTGTGTAATTAGTCTATTTTTTTGTATATAGGGCACAACAATATCACATTGCTTGACTTACAATGTAAATACAAACAGAATCATTACCAAGTTATACACTAGAATTTGTGTACTCTTTGTGCCAGTCCTAACCCTGGATAATTTGAGAGGGTGGCTGCTGAATTAGAGACATGTCAGACATTCATGCGTACACATGTATTACCATTATTTCCACACCAAAACAGTAATGTCATTTATTGTAAACATGTATGACAAGCTATTATTCATTACATTACCAGTGGACGCAGACTATACCGCACTGTAAACAAAAGCCAATTGAAGATAACATTCCTCTATTACCATCACTAATAGTGGAAGTAACCTTGTAATTTCATTGTACAGAAGTGATTCCAATCTTTACAAACAGTGCATTTATGGCGCACTGCCAGATTAGCTTTTACATTCCCGGTTCCCTCCTCCCGCTCACACTCTACCTCCAGCGTGTTTGTCAACTCCGATTTGCGCTCTGATCCTGCCTCTTGAAAAAAACATGATCATCTCACTTGACTCCGCTCCATTGTGTTATGTAGTGTCGCTTGTGTATTTATTGGAGCCCTGCAGCTAGTGGCATGTTTTTAGCTCCTCACAAGCTGTTCAGACTGTCAGTGCGGTGCGGTTCGGGACTGGCGTGGGTCCCGCAAGATTTAGAAAGTCATTAAAAACAATGCGCCCTGCCACACAGGCCTCGGCGAGTGCGGGTCCGGGTGAGGCGCGGGTGTGTGAAAAGAACTCGCAAGAAGTCTATTTTTCCCAGACACCGCAGCGTTTTTTCAGGTCATTATGTGTGTTATCGCGTGAACCCTCGTTAAACCGCGTTGCTTTGGTCAAATACGCACCGCAGTTGTACTTGTAACAGGCAGCCTTCAAGTAACTCGCTCAAAGTACGTAGTGTACAGTTAGTATAAACCCAGCATAAAAGATTCCGACATTCCTTGTGATCTGCCTGCTCTTTTATAGACTGGGCCTTCCTGTTGTGTGAGAGCCCAGACCCAGGTTGCAGAGATGGATGTTGAGTAATGAGTGTAATTGCGCTAATCCTTCCGTTTTCACAGCACTTTAATTTGTTCATGCTGTTACCTAATCTTTATTGGGCCATAATTTGTATTCTGTATATGATTATGTTTCCTCTTCCAGGGGTTTGGGCAATTATGGGCCTTACGTTCTCATGCCCGCTTGTGTAGTACTTGTTGCTACTTCCACTTGAAAATAACATGAGAGAAAGTACTTCAGAAGAAAACAAGCAGGGCTCAGATTAAAGTGTAGTTCAAAGAAATAAATGCACTGGATAATTTATTGAGTTATATATGCTCTAGAGCACTGCTTCTCAAATCCTTCGCATGAAGTACCATCTAATTTAATATTTGTCTTTCTGAGTACCAACAAATCTAAACCACATCAGGCCTGAATTAGGGCTAAACATGGTCTAAAAGGGACCAAACGTGGTCTAAAATGAAACAAAAGGTAGTCCTCTAAATAAAGCAAAGAGTCAAACTGCAGTGAGCACCAGAGACAGCCCGTGTACCACAGTTTGAGGAACACTGCTCTATAAAAAGACTAATTTGGGTTGAACAAAAACTTCTCAGATTCTATATTACCTCCTCAATTTTGTGATTCCAGCCAAATGGTTTTATCTGCTTTTTTCTTTCCAAAACACACGAGACTAGTGATGGGACTTTCGGCTCTTTTGTGGGATCTGAAACTTTTGGATCCGGTCATTCAAAAAGCTGTTCAAAAGACTTGCTCTTTTTATATTTAATTATATGACAGAAGTCAATGTGAGAACTCATTTTAACAACAAACTAATCACTGAGAGAAATGACCAAGACTCATGTGTTTAAAATGGTTCAAACTGAAAGTGGGAGTGTGTTTACCCTTTGAAAGTATGCATAATCCAAATAAAAAGTTGGTCTACAATAACAATAATTAAAAAACGAACTATTGTTATGATGCCAAATGTGTTTTTTGTGCACAAAGCCCTCACTCGTGCCGCCTGCTCTGCTTCTGTGCTGATTCTTTTGTTTGTTCAACGTTAATCAGAGTAAAAAATGTATAAAAATGAAAAAGAAAAAGACTCGGCTCTTTTAAAAAACAAGATCCGACTCCAACCGTTCACTTTAAGGAACCGTTCAAAAGAGTTGACTCATTCACGAACATCACATCACTAGATGAGAACATGAAAAACTAAAATGTACATATTCCAATCCACTTTTTGAGATGTGTGGTGGGCAAAACACTCTTTAACAAAATATTTGAAATAGCTTCAATTTCCTCCTTGTTATCGACTGCTAAAATTCTGGCAGGTTATGAAAATTATGCTAAATGCTAAATGTTATCAAATACCACAGCCTCGTGCGCCAATAGTCTCCGGGCGAATAACTAAACACTCAATATTTAGATTTGCCCCGCTCAACAAAACTCAGATTTATGAATAATTTGCCAGTCCTGCTACTGCGACACTGTGACTCCAGAGGGATATATTTTTGGTTTAGTGCCGGCACAGTCAATACCTCCATCAGAGGAGAGCCGGGTGCAGCGGACGCTCTGTTACACTCATTATCATCAGAGCCACACCGCTAATCCACTCCATCTGATTCTCGGCCTCTTCATTTCCCTTGCTGATTCGCAGAGGAAAGTCCCTGCACCGCTATCTGCAAGGTCTAATTTAGCTGTCTCGCTGGCTGCCTGCTGGGAGGTGCTGCTTGCTTATGTACTGTACTGTGCATATATTCTCAACCATGGATGCTAGAACAGTGGGTGAAGTAACAGCTGTAAATCGTCTTATATTAAGCTTCCCTTCATGTGAAAAACCTACAAAGGGGGTCAGGCTAATTGAGCTGTTTAGCTGGTGAAGAATGTTGTTTGGTTTGAAAGTGGATTTGGCATTACACTGTGAAAGGGCTACAGATTAGATACAGATAGCCCCCTAATGCAGCTTATTGTGTTATGCAAACGCCTCATGTAATAAAGAGGTCCCAGTGGCGTTTCAGAGACCAGGTTCACAAAGTTAGTGAGGACACTGGTCTGGCTTTGATTATTTTGTTTACACCACAACTCAATTAAACAAGAGGTTTTATAAAGCTACTGTTGAACAAGGTGCATGGGATGATACCACTTTTGGCATAAACAGTGTTTTTGTGAATTGCATTTGGCTGAAAATGTGTTGAACAGGTGAAGTTTGAAGTTTATCATAGTTTGTCATGGTGGTTTATGCTAACATAAGTTTGGTTGGTCTGTATATTACTTATTCACACCATAGAATAAACAGAAACACTAAATACCTTGCTGGATAAAGTACAGTACTTTAGTTGCTTTTATGTTTTAGTAAACCTATACTATACATACATTGTTAACAACTAGGATACAGTTCAATGGCTGAAACAACTGTGAGTGACAACACACAGTGACAATTTCAATGTGCCACATTCTGGTCTTGAATAAATAGGTTTCTCTGCTCGCCCAATTAGTTCAACTGGTGTCAGCTTTGAAGCCTGCTGTGGTATCTACAGAGTTGAATGTAGTGAAAAGTTCTAGTGAAAATATTTGAACAGAGTGAATTATAGCAGAAGTTGAGAACAGTTAAAGCTTTCCAGAAGTTTTAAAAAGTTTAAAGGATGAAAAGGAATTAAGAAATATATACCGAATGAAAAGTGTAAGTAGGAAGCACCATCTACTGGTTATTTGTATGAATTGTAGAGTAAGGTATCCAATAGAGGGGGGTTATTTTCATAGAATCAATGGTTAAAAAAATAAACAGATAAAAATAGATATAAGACTCACAGATGTATAAATAAATAGCAGTCATGGCATAATCCGTCCAAATGCAAAAGAGGTTGGACGGTCATTTTCAGTCGACGGATTGAAGACTTGAAACTGGACAAAGTTTTGGCAAGAGGCAAAAATACAAGCTGGCTGCAAACTCACTTAATAAATAAAACAGATCATATATTGTAGATGGAAGCTTCTGAGCTGCTGTGAGCACCCCCTATGGCCACACCTGCCCCACATGTTTCATGGTAGGTGAAACTGGAGCACTTCGAGGAAACCTACACAAACGTGACGAGAGCATGCAAACTCCACAGAAAGGCTAACCTACCTGTAACGAATGGTTTCTCCAATACATGTCTCCAGTCCCATGCTCTGTTTTGCATAAAAATTAAAATGAAATAAGAATTTCAAACATTACATAGGGCTCATATGAAAAACATTGTGTAGGATTATGGGGCAGGTCAAAGTAAGATGAGGTGAGACTCGTTAATGCTGAATAGTTCAACATCTCCCGAAAAGATGTTGCTGGGGGAAAGATGGAGACTGTGTATTTACTTTTGCTCATTTCAGTTGATGTGTGAGTAATGGGTAATGGATAATGAGTCATTTTTATTGGTTGTATTACACTGTCGGGATGGTATCACCCCAAGTTAATGACAATCAAGTTAATGACAAAGTGAATCAGCTTGGATACCGTTGCTACATTAAGGGGCTGAGAGACTGTGAAAGCTGACTGGACTTGGATTCTCCTCAGTGAGTTATCAGCACAATGCAGTAAAACAGTAGCAGTCGGAGTAACCCAAAATGACATTTTGAGGCCATGCTCAGTACACCTCAGCAGTCTCGGGCAGGTCACTTCAATCACTTCTACACTGCCAGAAGCTAAGTGACCCCTAAGTACAGCGCCGAACTACCATAATATATAAATACATCCAGAGACACACTAGCACAAAAGACCACTGGGTATTTTAACACTGTGACAGCTGACAGGTCAAACCAATGACAAGGCGACATGGGCACTGAGCCAGAACACATTCATGATGGTACATACTGTGTGCTAGGACCTTACTAACATGGGCTAAAGCTGCCAAATAAAACCAAAAGACTGAAAATTGGTCATGTAAGTAAAACAGTAAATACTTTTGCATACTGTTAATTTAATAACAGTGCCTTACACTTATAATGTGCTTTACAGGCTTGTCAAGGCTTGTCAAAACCTCTCAAAGCTCTACACTGTAGTCATTATTCATTTACTCCATACTCAGTGGTAAGCTACTTTTGTAGCCACAGCTGCCCTGGGATATGTGGGTGAAGTGTTATGCCAAAGGACAACAAAACTTGGTCTGCGCGGGAATCAAACCTGCGACTTTTGGGTTGGTGTGCTCTAACCACTGAGCCACTGTTGCCCTGCATAATATATCATAGATAATAGATCATTACCAATGTACATTTATTTAGTTTTCATGTTCATGATGTTTTGTAACTTAAAAATGACAATGAGAAAAATAGGAATAATAGCACTTGTCCAGCTAAACAAATGAGCATGAACAACGAACATGAAATAAAGGAACATTTGCAATGCACAACAGAAAGTGCACATCTTATTATTTGCAGCATAGCAGATAGCCTGACCTGGATGGAGTGTGTAATTTGATAAAGCAGGTGTCATACAGGGATGTGAGAGGAGCCAGTGGTGAATGTGTTGATGTTAAACAGGAGCAGATGCCATTGCTCCAGGTCTGGGTGCTGACACGAGAAGCCAGAGCCATGCTGCTGTTAAGCCCAGGGGATCACATCACCTTCAGGGGCTGGATCTGCCTGGCCAGTGTCAACCCCACAGCATCTGGGCTCAGATGTTCAAGAGAGAGGTGAGTCTGCTGCTTAAAACGATATCCTGCTCACAACAGATCAAAGCAGGTCTGGGACTACATAAGGGCTTTAGACCAGTGTGTATGTTAGAGTGGTAAAGTCAGCCATTGTTGGATGAAATGACATCATCAGGTTTTCTCTACCTTTAGAATAGAAAGATCTTTATGTGGATTAGCAACATCACACATTTGAAGGCTGGTGAACTTGGTCATGTTCTGGAGCTGATTTGTAGCATTAATCAGAATAGTAGAAAGGAAATGCAACAAAAATATGGTTGCAAAAAAATTACAATAATACAAAATCTGAAAGCGGGCTTTAGTCTCCACAGATCTGACTTGTAACATGGAGAGAATGAGCAGGTGGCAGACCCTCCGTCAGAAAGGCTACATAGTAGCTTAGCAGACCTTTAAAGAAATGGAGAGGTGCACATTATTTGTATAGCTCATTCTGTTTCTTGTTGACATTTTTGTCAGTAGTGTCTGGATATTTCTTGAACAATATTCATCTCTTGCGAAAGCCTTCCCATCTGTACATGTTATTTAGCCGAGAGCTTGTTAAAGTGCCAGTCTAATTTCATGGGAGCTAAATGCTGAACTCGTCCCTCTGTCCAGGCAGGAGTCCGAGGGATTATTGAACATCTGCAGTAGATTACTCTGTCAGGGTGTCGATGATGAGTGACATTTATAAAATCAACATAATAAAAAGTCATCAACAGCTACCCCTCAGTCCCTTCACTTCTGATGTTTTATTGCAATAATTAATTACTCAACAGATTAAAGGCCAATGTATAGTGTTTTATGGTCTGAATGTGACTTATTTTCTGACTTATTACCAGGAAAATATTGACTCCAAGCACAGCGCTGTTTGCGGAACAGTAAACTAGTCCATTCAAGTCTTGGGCGACATCTGGTTCTCATCTTCTGCACTTCCTCTCTTCATGGCACAAGAGGAGGTTGTTTGCATTTATGATATAATCTACATACTGTGTGTGTTATGTATCTGGTCAGCATATGAAAAGTACTGAAATACCCAGATAGCAGCAAAAGAAACTCAAAAGAATAAGGCGTGTACATACAAGTGTGTAATTTTCTGAAAGGATTCCAAAGCATTTATTTTGCAAAGGACAGCCTATTTGTTCATTATCAATTAAGTTTTTCTTCATGCTTTATTAAAGACGGGCTATTATGCAAAATCGACATTTTGGAGCTTTCAGCCATGTTATAACGTTCCCTCATCAAAAACATGCCTAAAGAGGTTTTAGATGTCAACCATGTGTGTATGAGTAATTTAGCGATCTCTCCCGAGCCATATTGGAACCTTCTTACGGTTATCTCCCGAGCCATATTGGAACCTTCCTTACGGTTAGCTGTAAGATTCTGTTCAATGCCCAACCCACAAGCCTATGTCATCCATGCTCCCACATGACAATTCTCCATAAATATACAAATGCATGATACAAAACTGTAGACAGCAACTTGACGAATCTGATGCGTTTCATTATCGGGATGCACGCTGATTGTGTTCTGCTCAGTGCTCTGAAGGGGGAGTGACATAACGTGGAGGGCAAAGGAAGGGGGCACTGAAAGTGAAACTTATAAAACATGTTAATGTTACCTTGTTTTCACCAAATATAGCATTTTCAAAACAATAAAAGGTAACATGGTGGCCTAAATATGTTATGTGTTATCAGTTAATACCCCATAGAAGTAAGGCTAACTAAGGTGTAGTTATTGTAAAGTATTATAAAGTACAACCAAACTGTTGCATTGACCTTGAATTTATAGTACTGAATAATGCAGACCTCAATATTTTCTAAAGTCATACAATAAGTCAAAGAGTCGTCTTTTGAATGTTTAAGAGTAAGCAGTATATCCATTGGGAGAGTGAATATGTTTCACCTGAATATAAGATAGACAGGCAGGGACATGACTGACAATGGCTGACAAGAGGAGCTGATGCGGCTCAATCTCCCTGCATGCATCTGTGTGTTTAGATAGTGCAGACTGAGGCAGCGCTCTGATAAGTCACTTGATTTCCTGGCCCTGGGAACAAGCCTGTGTTGATGTGCTTTAAAAAGCCTGCAGCGATAAGGACGTGAGATAATAGAAAGCAGCAAGAAGCAGCTATTTCATTCCTCTTTCCTGCACTCCGTGTTTAATATGTCATCCCTAAGCTTAGATTTTTCACACCTTCATGAATCGATGTGGATCTTGCAGGGGGAAATTAGCTTTTGACATGAAAGCCCCTCTCCGGAATATGCAAATAGCTCCTCCGGCTCAAGGACATAAATATGTATCTGCTTCCATTCAGCCACTTAAATGAGGTTCCTAGAAAGGATTAGTGCCCCGTTTGAGAATGAGACATGAAAAGGGAAAGGGTTTCTGCTGAATCAGTGTGATGTGTCAGATATTAGGCCTGGGATTATGAGTAAAGACATTCATTCAACCTGAGTTCATTCACCATTTGATGAAGTTGGAAACTCTTAACATCACTCCATTCATCAGAAGGGGTGAACAAATGTAGTAATTTATCTCATGCGAGTCGTGCCCATAAACCAACGATATATTTTGAGCAACAACCTCCAAATGTGATGGCTCAGGAGCAACGAACTTACTGCACAAGAGTCATCAAACAAGCATCAGAGAAACAAAATACAACGCCAGGTGTGTTTTTGATGAGGGAACAATGTTATAACATGGTTAAGAGCTAAAAAGAAAGTCAATTTTGCATTATACATGTCCTTTAGCTCAAGGTAGGCCTATACAAATTGCAAGTTTTCAGGGTGCAATAAGCAATTTGAAAGTAATATGCAATCCAGCCAAACTAAATAAATAAATACAAGTGAATCTGCATTTACCATAGACTGTATAAAAAAGTGGACTAAGTGAGTGTCCAGCCAAAGAAGCTCATTCGAAGCTAGAGTTATAGGGTCATCGAAGCTAGTAGTTATAGGGCTGAATTTGGAGCCAAGTTCCATATTTAGAATTTCAGCCACGAGTATCATAGCAACCAAAGAGCCAATCCGGAGCCAAGCTATTAAAGGAAACGCCCCTTTCGGTCCGTACTGCTGGTTTAGCAGGGAACAGGCGCTTAGCAAAGCTGTCAATCAAACCCATTGTTAACACTAGCGGTAGTGACCTCTGGGAAGAAGGCAGCTGATTTGTCTGTTACTAATGTTCATATCTTGATTTACAAATAAAATAGCAAAATAAAAACACCAGGATCATGTAGAGCGGGTTAATATGAACACAGAACAAAATGACGAGTCTTCCAGGCAACAGTTTTCTGATAGAAAGTGAATTGGAACCAGAGCCCACCCATACTCACTTCCTATTTGGAACACGGCAGCTAGCGGGTTAGCGTTCTTCCATTTATATATACAATCTCTGATATTCACTCTGGACTGTGTATAGCATGGCCGCAAAGCACTTATATTTTGTCCTACATTAAATTCACAGTAATATTTTCAGAGTGGGGTAAGCTTGCTGAACAGTCTTACTGAAACATACTAACCTAGTTCATTTATTTGCCATCTTTTGAAAATCCAGCAACAAGACAGCCAACAGGTCACAACATCTATGAGGTCAAGTCATGGGGAGTCTCGGACAGAGCTTTGATACAGTCAGAAAACTCAGTGTGAGCGTAAGAATTCTCCCCCCAGAGCCCAGATCCCATTTCCCCTTAATGCCGTCCGTAAGCGGGGGTCCTGCGCCGCTCTTGACCAAACTTCCTCCCAGCACAAGATTCTAGTGACCCATCCGTCAGTGCTGTTTACATTCCCCTCTTGTAAACTCCCAGCGAACTTCGTCTTTGAAATCCAGGCCCATGATGGCACCCCTAGCCCAGCCCCCCACCCTAAACACTTTTTGTTTATGTATTCCCCAGTCGTTCCAGATGTTGGGAATGATTGGGAGTCAGTGTTCTGAGAAATGGCTAGGCGCGCAGTTATGTGGGGAGCTTTCATCAATGACACAAATCATTAGGGTTTGCTACTGTGTCGACAGCAAACGCGTCGAGCCGGGAGACAAAAAAATCTGATAATGATGATAGATGGCACGCATCACTCTGCCTCTAGCCCGCTGTTGGCAAATTTGAAATTCCTAATGGCATTTGTGTGCGTGTGAAAATGTTAAAAGTGACACTGCTGGGTAATTGTTTGGAATGGTAACAGCTCGGACCGCATCAGAGGCTAATGAATGATGGAGATGCTTTGTCTCTCTGCCAGTGTCCTAGAGGGAAATCAAGAAACAGAAAAATACAATAGAAAACATAACAAAATGCTGCTCATTTTAACTTGTGTTAGAAACAAGCTCCTTGGAGAAAAAATGCTAAACTTTCATACATAATGGCAACCAATGCTTATGCGACTGTATCAAGCCCTGGGGCCTAAATATGGCCGCCCATTGAAGTCAATGGGCCCTGCTCAATGACGCATGCCGCTAGTTTAGCCTTTAGCGGCTAGGTACATCACATGCTCGTCCATGTCATACCATGTGACTGCTCTAACCAATTAGCGCTTGAGCTTAGCTAGAGCGGACATAGAGTGTAGCCGAAGCAAACGATTAAAAAGCGTTTTTAGGACAACAAACGGATTTTGAGCTGAGAAACAGTTTATGATCTGAAAATAGGTAAAATTGCCACAAAATTGAACCTTTGTGAAAGCTGTAGGTGCCCTGTCAGTTGAACACGAGCAGTTTGTGATTACAATGCACTCTACGAGAAAAATCCTTTCTCGACAGGAGGGATTTTTTTGTTGTAGTACCAATGAATGGCCACTAATCCAACTTGAGACAGCTCTAAGATAGCAATACCCTATTCAGTTATTTTAATAGATCCATAGACTGTATACAATATTAGCTGTAGGAAACAGCAGTAGTTGACTTGAAGCAGTGTGTTTTTGTATCCTTAGGCAAGACACTTCATTGACCTTGCTTAAATAAATGTTTTAGTATGGGATTATTTGTGTTCGGAGAGGTTGGTAGTACAGACATGACACACAAAGAGATTGTGTGATGAGTTTTCAATGTATGTTCATAGTTTGTCACTTCTAAAATATCTCCCAAAAACATGAACGGCTACAGTAGAAAGAAATGAAATCCCAAATCAACACTCCAACACAAGTTTCTCTCCTGTTCCACATGTAGTATACCAGCCACAATGGAATAGTCTGTGCAAAACAATACACATTGCTCAACCGCGATGCAGCACTGTCTGAGAAATCAATACTTGAAATGGATGTCATGCCTCAATGCCGAAGGTAACAACATAGAATAATGCTTTCTTCTGGACTATTTTAGACTTTATGAGGCTGTTGGTTAAATTCTGGGATTCTGTTAATGTGACCCCCACCACACATTATCGTTCATCAAATGCTGAAGTATTTGTAATGGATCAGAGCCTTTTGGAGATAGTGCCGCTTTGTACCCTCATAGCTCAGCCCCATGCTTGGCTTCACAGATAGGGCAGTGAAAACAGAGTGGGTGGCTTTATCATGAATTTTCAATGGAGTCTCTTATGGGCTCATTTAAAGACAAACAAGAAGTATTTTATGGGGTTAAACAATGAAATATGCAAAGACCATTGGATTTTCAAAAATGTCAAAATGAACATAATTGTACACAGACCAGTGTAACGTCACATAACGAGATTGCTTTGCCCGGAATGTTCCACCTTACAAAACATACATTCTTACTTGGAGCAGGCTCGTCTCTCCACAGATCTGACCTCTAGCTAAATTAGAGATAGATTTAGATACATAGTTTAATGGCATACTGTGGAACATTCCAGGCATAGCAATAACATCTCCATCAACATTTATCAATCGTGAACAGGAGAGAAGAAGATCGATATGTTGTTGGGGAGGAAAC
>KN472307.1:29856-82188 GCA_000787095.1 Periophthalmodon schlosseri | reverse complement strand
TCTCCTCCAGGGTAATCACAAACACATGCTGCACAATAATGGCCGCAGTGTTGGGAAGTGGAGCGGGCCTGACACCGGCGCACTCACACGCTCCCACTCTGACTTTGACTAATGTACGGCCCAGACTTATAGCGCAAAGTGGTGAACACGGGGTGGAAAGTGAGCACGGGACGCTAGTGCAAAGCTAATACGGTGAAATACTGCGTTCTGGGGCAACGGTAGACTTCACAACAAAGCGTAAAACAGCGTCTTCATGTTATAGCCGCCATTTTGATGACTTTTGACCACTCAAAATGTATATTATTTGATTTGGGATTGTTAAACGCTATGAAAACAGTCCCACATGCTCATCACTCGGAAACCCGTGGATACTAAGGAAGCAGCATCTCATCTTTTAGAAAGGTTCTGTCGCTTTTTTTAATCTTTTATTGTGATTTCTGAGTGCACACAGAGAGAGAAAGACTATCAAGATGAATGAAACAAGCGTGAATGAGGGAGAATATATATGCTTTTGATGAGGGAACGTTACATCCCCTTTAACAGCAACATGAAAGATAAAGCAAAGATACAACAAATGCAAGAAAAAAAGAGAAAATTTGATATATAGGTTAGTTATTGTATGGCTAATTACAGAACTGAGCATCTGCCCCATGCGTTTGAATATTTGTAGCTCGTAGTCCCAACGTGTGTCTGCTAATGTCAAAACACAACACATAACTACGTCAAAAATATCTGAAGATCTTTCTAAGCATTATTTTATTTTCATAGCTTTAAGTTTAAAGTTTTTTTTTAGTGACTGATGAAAGAACTGGTCAATGATAGCGTTCATCTTCCAGGCTGCCTCTTGTGTGGCGGTACAACAAAAGATCCCATTGAGCCCAAAGAGAATTTCCCCCCATAAAGTGAAAAGTAAAAGTGCTGACACAACATGTTTTTGATGGTTCTGTCTTGGCTGGAGGCTGTTCTAAAAACGCTCCGCAAATTGCTTTCCTATTTATATAAGTTGGCAACAATTACTTGTATTATACACTGTTGTATTTTAGAAAAAAGGGAAGGACGCATAGATTGGAACAGAGGGGCTCCCACACTTTGCTTTAGATCATTTTCCAGGACTTTTCCAGAACGTTTTAGTTATGTAATCATGGTGTCTATAAACAGACTCCCTCATTTTTGTACAGTTTTATAATAAACATGGAGTCAAAGGTTACATCCGAAGTCCAAAAATACTGCAAACTGATTAAACAACAAGGCAAACACGCTGTATTTTGTCAAGTAGACGAACCAAAAACATTTTCTGGTGGAACTCAAATTAGATGGAGAACACATGTGAACCCAGTGCTATCGACTTACGATAAACAAGCAAGTGTTGACGACGCTGCGTTTGAATGGAACTTTGTGACTCTAGTGTTGCAGCCCCCCAAGAAATTTGTACAAAATAGCAAAAAAAACCAAACAAAATTTCCTGCATTTCAGTGGATTTTAGAGTTTTTTCAAAAACCCAACTTCTAGTCTCTATTAGTTTGATGTCCAGTACAGCAAAGAGAAGAGTAGAGACATTTTCAAGGACAAAATATATGTTTTCCAGGACATTTGCCCCCCTTTTTTGTCATTTTCCATGTCCAATTATTTTCCAGGTTTTCCAGAATTTACAGGATGTGTGGCAACCGTGAGTTGACTCAAGAACAATATTTTTTTTTATTGCATTTTGGATATCCCCTTGAGATGCATCATGAGGAATTCATGAATGGAAATAATAGTTTTATTAGTGTAGCTTTTTACCCATCTGCTGTTACTCCAACTGTGCTGTGTGAAAAGTGTCAAACGATTGGCAAACAACGGCTTAAGGGCTTTTAAATTCCTTTTGGTAGAGATATCCTCACACAAATTTGCAACAAACTTATCTAAAACTTTAGTTGTGTAAATCAAAGCCAGAGTTTAATCTGAACTCTGCCTCGGGCTAAAGTTCCTGGGCACATGTGCGTGCTAACACTTTGGAGTTAGCGTCCCAAACAACAAAGCTACAGTTGGTCGATCCCAGACAAGACGGAGCAAAGGGACATTTGGGGTTCAGTGCATAAAAACATAAGCCCTCTGCTTGGACTCGTGAGGGAACATTTGGTCTTGTGATCATTTTCCAACCCGATATCTGGAGCGAGCCGGAGGCATATCCATGTGTCCGAGGAAAGAGAGGGTGGGGGCAGCGGGAAACAAAGAGAGAGGGGGGGGGCGGTAATTGCATAAGGAACGGCGTCCAGTCTAAAAAGACAGATGGAGGGACAAGTTAGTAAATGTGTTTAAGTTGCTTTACCTGATTATAGGCAGAAAGAAGCATTACAAAAAAGTATCTATTTGACTATAGCTCTCACAAACCCTTTTCACATTTGCATACATGAATTTCCAAAGTGAAGTATGGATGGATTGCCGAACGCTTACCGCTTTTCTTCCGGGTTTGTGATCGATAAAATGCTTAATTGCTGGATGCAGAGAGCGCACGACAGCACACACGTTCTGCTTTGACTATACAAAAGTTACAAGAATAAAGTCAGATACTCAGCTTTAAATATGTTTCACAAAATATAGGACTTATATGAAGACTTTTTACCACCATGTGGAAAACTGCAAAACAGTTTGGCCATCTCTAGCAGCCAAAAGGCATGCAGATTATGGATGGAGAGAAAAAAAAATCTATTTAAAGGACAAATTCTGCCCCTGGTCCTTGAGCTGGACATGTGTGGTTTTGGAGAAAGCGTCTGACTGCTCTGTTTTCTATTAGCCATCGCAGTCTCCTCCTTTAATACACTCGTTCCATAGAATTATGCTGACCGAGGGGAAAAATCCAAGGCAATTCAGAGTCCCAGACAACAGTTTGCACACCCTTTCACAGAACAGGAAGGAGGTAAAATGGAAAGAAAATCCCCATTTCGGTAGAAAACGCTGCCATGACTTAATTACATTTTTGGCTATTGGTGATCATTTGTATTTCCATAGACAAAACGAGAATGTGTTACACGGCTTTTGGAATGCTACTCCATCAGAATGGTTTACAGTTTCCCAAACAATGATTCTCACGAAATTCCCTGTAATTTTTGTAAACTAGAAAAAAGGCCAAGAAAAGTGTTCACCGAAAAGCTGTTTAAACTGTTGAACTTTACGTGAAGGACCAAAAAAAGCAAGCCATTTGTGTTAAACGGATTCACAATAGGTCCACCTTTAACTGTGGTGGATGAAGTACTCAATTTTGTCACTTAAGTAAAAGTACAGATACAGAGGTAAAAACCTACACAAGTAAAAGTAAAAGTATCACATGAAAAAGTCTAGTAAAAGTATTTAAGTACCCGTTTAAAAATGTGCTTTAAGAGTAAAAAATAAAAGTATTTCAAGTGTTAAATGTAGAGATATAGACTGAAAAATGATACATATTTTGGTCAGCTGTAACAATACAAATCAGTTTCTTCCTTTTTCTTATGAAGTTTGTGTATTTGTGTTTGTTTGCTCAAAGCCAAAGCTTGAACTCGAAAAATTTAGTCAGGATGTTACCACGAACACGGAAAAAATAGCCCCTCAGATCATCTGAAAAGTACTTTTTACTTTTGAGTCCAGTTAAAAAAATGTAGTGGAGTAGAAAGTACAGATACCTGCTCTCAAATGTAGTGAAGTAAAAGTAAAAAGTATCCACTGTAAAATGTGCTCAAGTAAAGTACATATACCTAAAAATTCTTCTTAAGTACAGTACTTTACTACTTGTACTTTTGATTTCGTTCAGTTTCAAGTCTTCAACCCTTTGATTCAAAATTACTCTTCAGTCTCTTTTGCATTTGGACTGATGATTAAATGATTCCTATTACTTTTCACATAGTTTTAATTATAAATAAACTGACTATTTTGCCACAGACTCTAATCAAAAACCTCCCTTTACTGGATACATTATTCCGCAGTTCTACAGTATGTACAAATAACTAATAGATGGAGCCAAAGTATCTCCTACATACATTTATAATTCAGTGTGTTTTTATGACTCTTTAAACTTTCTGAAACTTCTTTAAAGCTTTAACTTTTGCCATATTTAAACCTCTGCTAAATTCCACTCCTCTTCCATACATATTTTAACTAGTCCTAAAACTTTTCACAGCGTTCACTTCTGAACACACCACCTGATCGGCTGAGCACAGAAACCAACCTGAAACCGAGAGGTCCGAGAATCCAAGATCTGCTTATACTTGTCCTGAGACAGTTCAAGAACATTCTAAAGTTATTCAAACAAAGGTTCATTTCTGTTCTGCAAATGTGACTTTCAATATCAGTACCTGCTCAAATGAGTATCTAGTTTCGATACTAGTTTAGGATCGATTAGTATATGATTTTCGATACTTTTGACAGTCCAACTTGCAAGGCCACTGTACCTCGTTAAAAAAATAAAATAAAAAATACTGCCATGCAAGACACATTTCTTGAAGCACATTTTTTTTTTACACAGTTTTACAACAGAAGATGATGTTGCACAGTTCTCGCCTTAGTTACTGACAAAGCTTAAACGATTTCGGACTATAATAAATCACAATGGCGCTATCCTCTAACATGACAGAGCCGCTACAGCACTTTCTTTCCCAAGCTCCTCTGACAGCTGCAGCTCTTTTGACCTAGATACGTCTTGTCACCACCAGCGCGCCTGGCTCTTCGGTTTGGGAGGTCGGCTTATTGTGCGGTTGTTCTTGATGCTAACATTAGGGACGATCGATGCTAGACCAATATGCCGCCGCGGTGGGAGTTTGCCATCGATTTAAATGGCAATCTTAAATTGTTTGCCGTGTAGATGTCATCGCAAATACATATGGATTCTGGCTTTCTTGCTTTCTCTCCTGACCTCAGTTCTCAGCGGTTTTGGCTCAAGGAAAGCACCCGGCTAAGTTTCCAGTAAATGTCATTTCATAGGTTGTGCGATTTCCACCAGCGCTGAGAACAAATGTGCAGAGCCTACAATTAGCAGTTTCTTGCAGACTTTGCACCGGCTAAGATAAGAGAGAAAGGAACTGTTTTCTAGACTTCATCTGGGCTGTGTAATGTATCCACAGGAGACGTGAGTGCATTTTAGGAAACCGAAGTGTTACCAACTACACATTCTGTCAGCCAGAGAAACCGTCTTTGAACCGAGGAGCAAACGGCATGTCTTCCATTGGAGGCATTTGACATAATTTGGGGGATGACTTCAATCTTTATGCGCGTTGACATCGTAATGTAACTCTGCATTACATTAAGATTGAACAAGTTTGAGGTCATCCCATGGGAAGTTCTAGATGTGGACCCTGCCAGATGAACGTTTGCATGCCTGCTGTTTGTCTGTGGCTTTGTATGTGTATGTAAGTGCCCCGTCAAATAAAAATAATAAATGGCTCCTTCTCGAGGCTGGTATCGAGACCAAAGCCGGTCTCGAGTACTACGACAATATAGCTTAGTTTTAGACATCGTGCAATACATTTCCCCGCTTCCCACCTACAATATAGAACAAGCTACCAACAAAATATGTTTTTCTCATGCCCCATGTCAATAGGATTGCAGTATTACGCATTTATATGGACAAACTATAATTCATGCAAACCTCACCGTATAGTTTATTTGCGATCAAGTCTAAATTCGCTCTCCGTTCTGGTCTTTGACTTTGAGCTAAACACGCTAAGGCACTGTGTTTTTCTGCCCAAAACCAGAAGTTACACTGTGGAATATCTGGGAAACCGAGTTGACCATGGCTATAAAACATGGTTATTCTACCTGTTTAATGTCATGGTAACATCAAAATAATCCGAGCTGAAAAGTGTTGCTTTGCCTAATGTCTACTTTACAAGACTGCAGTTGCGTAAAACTAAATCTGTTATCCTGATATAACATAAAAACCAAACACGTCACCAGCTCAAATGAATATTTCCAAGCTCTTTCAAGTGTAACCTGAGTCCACTTTCTTTCTGCTTTGCATTGCAGAAAATATTTGTCTTTTTTGCCCTCACTCATAAATTTCTTTCTTCCTCTCCTCGTAGGGACTGAAATGGCTACCAGATGTGGCTCCGATCTGTTCTTGTTGCTATGGAAACACTAAGGCTGGAATGTTTTTTTTTTTTGTGAGTCCAGGGCTTTTGGCTGACTCATAAGGCCTGGGTTTTAAAGGCTTGCTGTTAACTATAGACTTGGCGTAGAGATCTCAAAGTTGTGTTTGTTCTGGCAGCCTACATGTCACCGTAGCCCCTTCCCACACTTCTATAACTGCAAGTTCTGACCAGCGTATGGCACACAGTCACCCTTTGTGCTGCCTTTGATACTGCCTGTAAAGCTAGGCCCACAGTAAACATGGAAGTTTGCCGTTGCAATACTAGGGATCACAATATAAATGCTGCACAGTTTATCTCAATACCGAGATCATATTTATATTTAATATTTGGACATATATGGACATGAAAACAGAAACATAAGATTGCATTGGTATAATACACACTAGGGTTTACTAGAAATGGTGAAGTGATGGGTGATACTAGTGATTTTTGTTGGATTTTTGTCATGGCAAACATCACAATATCTATCCAATATCATTACCAATGACTTTTGTATAAAAATGCATTGAAATTCTCCTCTATAAAGAATTTTACCTTCGCATACAGCGGCTTTCATTGTTTTTGCTCCACTGCAATATTTGAGAAAGTATCAGTGGATTATATTGGCTTATGAATCGATGCTTTTCGATACCTTGTCAGTATTGAAATATAGATATTTTTTGTATCAAATCCACCAATCACTACCAGTGCAATGGTAATTCACTTATTTTGTCGCCCATTAATGTTCATACTACAAGAACTGTCTGCTTGAATGAAGTATGAATGAACTTATGGTAGAAAAATATCACACGAGCATTGAAATATTCACAGTTATCCCATTCTGCATGTTTTCCTCTTACTATGCAGCTCAATGACTTAACTTCACGCATTTTCTCCAATCAACTTAAAAAGCATAAAATTAAAAGCATCATCTGAAATCCAACATGGCACCACCTTGTATAGTTCCCGTCAGGTTTGGTGCAGTGCTGCTGACGCGCCATTCACATCCCCAAACGGTGACTTTCCCACAACGTGTCAGGGATGGATAACCAGAACATGTGCTGCTGCGCTGGCTCAGGGCTCCGCTCCATCTGTGAGCTGAAGACGGGCAGATTGAACCAGTTGTGTCAACATTCCAACACTGTGGCACCATCGGAGACACTGGCCATTGTTACTCTAAAAAGAGAGCTTCTTAAGGAGGTGTAGATAAAATGAGTTATGGGGTCTGGGTCTATCCAGCTGTGAAAGTTAGGCCACAGGCAGTCTAAAAATGAACTAGATGGAGAGAAGCTTTAGCGCTAAAAGTATATCATTAAAGGCAAAATAAATGTTTGAAAGTGGATTAAAAGCGCATGAGAAATAGGCTATATTTCGGCAAAGCATTGGGTACTGAAATTTCAGTCTTCCTGTTTGTGTTATGTTACTTTCTAAGCCTACTATTACCCCCATATGGAGAACAAGCTTTCTATTTTCTGACTTCAGTTCTCTCTCTTTGACTGTTAGATAAAACAAATCTCGCAGCGCCAAATCTGGACTGTTATGAATCAATTCCCATATGCCACCACATCTTTATTTAGAACCAAGAATTTTATGTTTATTTCGGCATTAGTGTTTTTCTTGCTCCTCTGTGCCCTGAACTAGGTCTTTTCTAAAGAGTATTAGACTAAAAACAGAACTTAATACATATTTATATTTATAAAGTGAGGTCCACTTTGTAGCTAAATCTATGAGCGACAAGGGATAAGAATGCTTGAAAGTTTATGTTTCCTCCTCCTTATCCTAAGATAAGGAGATCTGGGAATAAGTTCTGGCCCCAACATCTTTGTACACTAGTAATTATGGGAAGAACTAATTTGAAAGTAATTGTTCTCTTATTACTAACTCTGTAATTTTTGGATACAACCCATTACCAAATGTGCACTTCATTGTAGAATCCAAAACAAAGCCCACTGACCTTCTGTTTGCAATTACTTATCACATGACCCACACATTCATGCGTTTATCCATTCATCGTGCTTGTAAGCCAACACTGGTTATTTCCAACTTCTCCCCTTCTTCCGCCAAGAACACATATGCAGCGCGTGATGGGCTCCTAGCACAAAGTTTCCAGTGTTTTTGCCATGAAAGGAGCTCTTGTCCTCATTCCTGAAGAAGCCAAACCAACAGTCCCTGGTTTCCTCGGGCTCTTTGAAATTCTGCCGTGACCGAAGCGCTCCACAGGGCTCCATACGACACATCGCAGTCTCAGTCAAGTCTAAAACTTGAATCAGCAGTCTTCTTCATCTCTGAGGAGAATTTATAAACAGACTAGACATATTCCTCAATGGTTCAGGACCCAATGAAAGGAAGACGACCTAGTTATTAATGTAAAGTGATTCATTCAAAAATAATTCTGTATATTGCATTTTATTCCAAAGAAGTAAATAAAGAAACACCAGTTCACTACTCATGAAAAATATAGTTGCAAAACCACAAAATACTAAATATTCCATACAGTTGTTTTTTGCAGCTTTCAGGCCCAACTCGGGCCAGTCAGACAAAGAGTAAAACTAAAGTTTCTATGAATTAGTTTGGACAGTGGCATCAAAATGTACAGTCTTTTACGTTTTTACAAAACAGAATAAAAAAGGAAGGAACAATGAGGTTACAGATTTCCCGTGCAGCTATTAATGCCATATAATTCCACTCTGCGTCATGCAGTTAGTGTCAGACGAACAATAACATCAACAGAGGACAATTACAAAGCCTATGTAAACTTTACAGGAGAAGGCTTGTACTTTGGGTTTTTGAGCACAAAAAGCTACATTCCATAAAACCAAATATACCATGAAAGCCAGTTCATCATTCATTGACAAAGATAATAAAAGGTCATATAAGCACAGCTTACAAACACAATAAAAAGTACACAATGTACATTGTACACCCATAAAAAACAGACTAAATGGTGGTACCGTGACACAAAATGGAACAAATATTTGGCATTCATGCATTGGCTTTACGAGCTACTTCAATAGCTCTTCAAAAATTAAAAAAAGAAAAGACACATCCAATCATATTACACTTAACTAAAGATTCAAGGCACAGATTGTCCCCTTAACTGAACCAATCAACAGCTGAGGCCTTTTCATATGTTCAAAGCAGGGTACCATTAAGTTTTTAGAAACTTTAGTCAAACTGTGTCAAAGGCCAATGAAATAGGCTTTAGAAAATATAGCTGCTGCATTTGTGGGTCACATTGCATCAAAGGCAGAGTGGTTAAGGTGATGGGTAGAGTAGCTTAGATTTTACTTCTGGTTTAGTGGTTTCACTGACTGAATGAAGCATACAATAAAAGTGCATTGTGGCGATTTGGTTTTGCATGAGGTTTGGAATCTCTGTATTTCCTGAAGATCAAAGGGCTTGTTTGGGATCCAGCAAACCATGACTGACAAACATAAAAAATAGAACCTGAAATCTTATGCTGCAAAGCTTCAAACAAACGCTCCGAGGGAAATTCAAAAGAATCATAACAATTTACCCACAGAAATAGCAAAAACTGTCCAGATGTGATAAATATTTACAAGATGACAATAAAAAGGAAAAGAACAAAAACTTAATTTTGGGTGAAGAAGACCAAATTTCTTTTTGAGCATTGTAGTACCTATGATGGCAAAACGTAAGGAAGAAACTGTGGTCATACAGTGGACCATGTTAAGCTCTTGGTTTGATGTGCTACGTTTATAGCTGTGTCCGTGCTTGCTGCCCTCGCAATATGTAACTGATCATAGGACGGTTCTTGTAACCAAATACAATGCTGCAGAGATATAAGTGTATTATATTGAACTTACCAGTACTTTTTTTTTTTAGACTGAATTCACAACACACTCCAAACAGGCTTGGATTCCTTGTGAGAAAAGTTCTGCATTTCTGTCCTAGGAACATCCATAGCTAAAGCTTAGTAAAGAAACTCACTTCACAATCTGTGGTGGCATAATGGCCGTCTTTTGTTGCGGAGTCTTATTTTCTGAGGTTTCCAGAGTACCATCTTTGCCCTTCTTTCTGGGGGGCTTTTTGATGGGGGTCTTCTTGGATGTGAAGTCCGACGCCGAGTCTCCTGCCTTGGAGCCGTTCAAGTCCTGCTTCTCCGGGCTCTTGGGTTCAGGGCTCTCGTTGTCTGCTGTGATGGGTGCCACCATCTTCTGCAGGCTGCTGGTGGTGGGCAGCAGGGGCTTGGTGGAGCCCTGCTGTGCGGAGCCAGTGGATGATGTCCTCTTAGCTTTCTGTGGAGGAGTTGGCTTCTCTCGTGTTCCCTTAGGAGTTGAGAGCCCATTGGTCTTGTTTAGGCCGGTGCCCTCGTTTCTGTTGATACTTTGTGTTTTCTCTTTGAGCTGGGCAGCCAGAAGCGTGGCGGCCTCAGAGTTCATATGAGGATGGATGACTTTGGGAGGCTCTTTGGGAACCTCCTTCTGACTTTCCGCGCTTTTCTTCTCGGGCGAGGAGGTGTGGAAATAGCTAATTTTCTTAAGTGCGTTCTGGACCACACCGTTGATGTGCTCCATGTGGCTCGGGCTGCTGTGCTCATCCCCAGATTTCTTACCCCGCAGAGGCTTGTGTTTGCTGGGCGAGCTGTTAGCATCCGCCTCCTTAGCCTCCGCCTTTTTCTGTTCTTTGTTCTTCTCTTTCATCTTCTGACGCTCCTCACTTTTTCCTGAGCCATCACTGGAGCCCCTACCCTTCTTCTCCTTTGGTACCGAGAGTGATTTAGCCTGCTCCTCCGGCTGTGGAGACCCTGTAGCGTTTCCGTGGATCCAGGACACTTTGGGCTTGGTGGATGGGTCCGGTGGACGTGGTTTTGGTTTTGGTGAAGGTGGGGGTTTTCCATTGCGTTTGGCCTCAGGTGTGGGAGTGCTTTCCTTGCCGCTGCCGTCGTCCTCCTTAGACTGCTTGGATCCCCGGGCGATGCGGGCGTACAGCACTGCGGACGTAGAGTCAGAGGAGGTGGAGCCTTCGCTGGACTCACAGGCCTTCAGCGACTGCTTCTCAGGTTTGGCGGCGCTGGTGTCCTTCAGGGAGGTGTATTCTCCCGCATCCTCTTCATTATCAGCGGGGGACTTCTCTGGCGGCGGACTTGGGCTGGGCTTCTCTTTGCTCTCATTTACAGACTCTGCGGAGAACAGGAAAAGGTAGAAGTTAATTACCTGCTGTGCATTTATATTATATTTAATCCATTTTACACACACAGTATCTGACTTGTCAATATGTTTTATCAGTACTGAACCTTGAATACATACTAGCATTAAAATGAAAACGTGCTACAACTCTGCTTTGGTTCACTATGCTTCACCAGAAAGATTTTTTTTATTTTTTTTATTTTAATTTAATAGGGGAGCGAACACATTACTATCCCAAATAATAGGAATCAATTTTAATTTAGTACGAAATGAATCATTTAATCAGATTATTTCAATTTGATAATAGTGCTTATGGTGGAAATGAAGAAATACAATAGACCAATCAGATTATAATGGTTTTGCTAATTGAATGGCAGCTATTATTGTTCAATGTCATTAGCTTCATTACACTAGTAAGAAATCACCGAGCCTGACAAAACTATTACAAGGGTTTTTGGTTTTGGACAATTTCGGATAATAATATGGCGCATAGATAGGAAATGAAACAGCGTTTTTTGTAATTAGTCTTTACTCCTTAAAATACCTTAAAGGGCCCATATTACGCTGTTCTCTGATCTTTGTTATAATGTTGTTTCCTCATCACAGACAGACCTGGAGTTGTGTTTTGTTTCATTCACACGTTTAACACACAAACCCTGCGTATTTAGGCCGAGTTCTTCTCTCAAACTGAAAACACTCTGTTCCACCTTGAGATGTCATGTGGTAATACAGGAAGTGCTCCACTGTGTTTTTAAACTCACACACACCTTCACTAGAATCATTTGGATAACTTCAGCCCTGGAATTGCCAATCTCTACTGAACTAAAGGTAAAAAGTAGCCATTAACTTGAAAACTACCACTGCATGACATCACAAGGTGGAACAGAGCATTTTGAGCTTTGGAGATGGAGACAGACTAATAATTACTCAAACGTGTGAAAGAAACAAAGCACAACCCCAAGTATGTTTTTGTTTTTACTAAAATTGCTTAAAGCTCACAAGAGTCTGTTTTGTGTAATATAGAACCTTTAAAGTGAAAAAAGCAAATACACTGTTTAATTTTGAATTCATTACAATAGTACATTTGCCTATAATATCCATATTTTCTAATTAAAAGTCAATTACATGAAAGATGTATTTATTTTAGTGGTTTGAAAATGTAACTCTACATCCTCTTATGGAATGTTTACATCTGAAAGCGACAGTGAGGAGCTGTTTGCAGCGAGGAGCATTGTTTTATATGAACGTTATTGGAAACAGA
Source organism: Periophthalmodon schlosseri (assembly GCA_000787095.1). Classification (NCBI taxonomy): domain Eukaryota; kingdom Metazoa; phylum Chordata; class Actinopteri; order Gobiiformes; family Gobiidae; genus Periophthalmodon; species Periophthalmodon schlosseri. Next base: position 69,703 of record KN472307.1, on the reverse strand, counting down.
TATCTGGAGAGACTCAAGCACTGATTAGTAAACACATAGTTTTAGAAAACTGGAGCAGATCCAGTGCAGCAGATGCTATCACACGATACGGCCATGTTTAAAAATCCTTAGAGTTTACAGTAAGAATATTGGCAGCAGCTCATGTAAGTCCTTGATCTGTTCAGGCAGATAATAAGACACTAAAGAGAGCATCAACTAAGCAGCAGACTCACATGCACAAAAATCCCCCGACGTCCTGAGAAGAGCTGAAATGTAGTCACTTTGGATTTGTCAAATGCTTACATGACTCTTTCATTTCCTGTTTATGCTCAAAGCAACCCCAGATTACTCGATAAAACAAGTTCCATCGACTGAAATGATTCACCGCACATACCGAGGTTTTCATTTAGTGGATAATTCAAAATCGTTAATTTAACAATGTGACAATTTTATAACGTTCTGCTTTATAGTTTGAGCAAATCATGCATCCGTTCGAAATGAATTAAGTCGATTATAGTGACGTAGCAAAATAAACATTCAAATCTGTCAACTGGACATAGATATAAGGCAGTGTCCAGCAGTAATCTGACCAGACGTGAAGAAGCGGCTTGGATGAGCAGCGAAACCTCATCACTTCTACAACGTTTTGTCCAGTCGACAGATTTGAATTTTCATTTTACTCTGGATCATATCTGGACGACTGAGAGATTACACAGACAATTATATTCTTAAAAAAAAAAAGATTATATTAAGTTGCCATTTGGTTAAATAGTATTGCATACTTCCTAACACCAACTAATGAATAAACTAATGATTATTAATAGTATTTGTTATTTCCTGTTGGGTTTTATGCATGGCCCACGTAAATAATTGTAGATAAACGGCATATCCCATTTAAATATACTTAAAATAACATCATCTCCCCTTTGCCGATGGAAAGACGCCCCGTTAACTTTTACAGCACTCCTCCTGATGTAATTTACAGTACATCAGATTAGATCTTTTGTTTTGCTCCCGTGTGTCATCCCCGTCGCCAAAAAAGCACGGCGTGTTTATTTGTCTGAGCGATGACTCACCTTCATGGGGGACGCAGTACACCGGCCCCTCGTCTCCGCTCTCAAAGGACGAGAAGGACTCTTGGGAGGACCAGGAGGAGGGGGAGGGCTGGTCCACGGCGGCGGAGGACGGTGGTTCGATGAAGCTGCAGTTGAAGGTGTTCTCCGGGTCGTGGTGGGCTACTGAGAACAGAAAACAAACGCGCAAGCCAACGGGTCAGTCAGAGGCTACTGGACCGGGTTACAAGAACAACAGTCTGCTCCCACTCAGCGACGCTGGAGAGCCAGTTGGTTTAAGTGAGTCTGCAGAAATTGTGGCTTTGTTGAGATGCCACAGTTTGAAAAGAAGGATTTTGATCATTTAATAGTTTAATAGTTTGGTTTGATCTTGAGTCCCAATGTAGACATGGGTTGGTCCTGTTCTAGGACTTGTTTAGTCCTGGTTTAATCCGAGTTTAGAACCAGTTTTGATAAGGTAATTGTGCAAGTGTGAAGTACAGAGCAGTAAGGCAAGGCAAGGGAAGTTTATTTGTGCAGCACAATTGGTAATTCAAAGTGCTTTACAGAATAAGAAAGACATTAAAATCACAATCATAAAACTAAGCAGCTAATGGGGGTGGGGGGTGATGAGTGGGGAGAGACATTCAACAAGTGTTGGAACAGACCTCACAAGCTAATATCCAGTCTACTGCGACCATACCCCTTGGCATAGTCCGAGATGTGAATTTGTTTTGCTTGTCTAGTATTTGATGAAAACTATTGTGCCTAGTAACATGCAAATTTTTCTCAATCTGTAAAATTGTCTCAAATTACGAGTGGTTTGGTTCATGATTGTAGATTATCCGGCCTGGGAACGCCTTGGGGTCCCACCGGAGGAGCTGGAGGAAGTGTCTGGGGTGGGGGAAGTCTGGGAGTCCCTGCTTAGACTGCTGGCCCCATGACCTGTCCCCAGATACGTGGAAGAAAATGGATGGATGAATGGATGGCCACGAGAGGGAATAATCAAGTGTAACCTTTGAGCCAGACCCACGTCTTCATAAAGAGAAGGTTGGAACATAAGAAGAAGAAGAACTATTGCCTGGTCATTCATGAGATTTATAACAAGTGACATTAACAGCCAGACAAGCACAATATATTGTTAACTTGCGATAATTTTAGGTCATTTGTTGATGGTAGGACATTTTGGTGACCATGCCGTTAAGTGAACAGGTGAAGAAAGCCGGCTACATAAATAAACTGGGTAATGATTTCGGTGTTTGTTTTCAGTAGCTCATTGCTTATTTCCAGAATCAAATAATTAGTCTACGGAGAGGGTTTATAATAATTATATTTCCGCTGAGGTAATTAGAACTAATTACGGATCGAGGTGGAGACAGAGCTTCCAGGAAACGGGACACAGTTGAGAATGCAGAACAGTCGTGAAAGAAAGAATGGGGAATAGAGAAAAGAAACACTTAAAACTGTTTGGGTGGCGGGTACAAATGGGTAAGGAGAAAACGGTAGGATGTACTGTTTAAAATTCAGTTTCAGATCACTTTAATAACTTCACATATGAAACAACGGTTTGCACTAATTTGACTGTTTTTCTCAAAGTGACATTGTTGGACCTTTTTCCACGGTAGCGTCAAGAAGTCATGGTACTTTCCGATCACGATCACTTTGACTCTTGAAAAGCATTACCACAACATTAACACAGTCTAGCACATCAGGTTCATTATTTTCTATGAGAGGAGATTTAACATAACCCCGTCACGATAACACATTTTGAAGTGCGATATATTGCTGAAGTAAATATAGACGATAAACGATAATACTGAAACCAAACCATAAAGCGGAATTATCCCCCAAAAAGTATTATACATGCACAACATTGTTAAAAAATATGAGCTGCAAAAAATAAACATCCGAATGCGACACTTAAGTAATTCATTTGTATCTATAATGAGTCATAAAAGTTCACAATTCAAACTTCTACAGGTCAAATCTCATCGTACAAACAGAAAAATAACCAGAAATTTCCCAGTTGTACAAAGAAAAGGTACCCGCAATAAATACTGACCCCCAAAAAGTATTGTTCCATCAAACATATACTGAACGATTAGTCGATACACTATATCGACTAATCGTTATGGTGACGTTATTATGGTGACAGGCCTAATTCAATGCTCACAAACAGGTTTCACATGTCAACACAGAAACCATATCGGGTTCCCAAGTAGCCAAGTTCCCATAATGTTGTAAGTCTGATATAATATGCAATCAAACCAAATTACAATGATGCAATGTTTAAAGACGAGGTATTTTACTTCTATGGGGTATTATAATAACACATAACATATTTAGATCACCACGTTACCTGCTTTTACTGTTTTGAAAATGCTGTATTTGCCAAAATCAACGTATTAACATGTTTTATAAGTTGTGTTTTTGGCAGTCTGAGTCCCTCTTAATAATAATAATAATAATAATAATAATGCCTTGCACTTGTAATGCGCTTTACAGGCTCGTCAAAGCCTCTCAAAAAGATCCTCCGACCTTCGGGTTGGGGGACCACTTCAATACGGCAGCAGCGTGCGTCTCGCTAATGAAACTACTGCACATCGCATCGGGTTTGTCAAGTTGCTGTGTACAGTTTTGTATCGTGTTTTTGTATATTTATGGAGAACTGTCGTGTGAGAGCGTGGGTGACGTCGGCTTGTGGGTTGACAATTGCACAGAATCTTAGCGCTAACCATAAGGAGGGTTCGAATAGGGCCCGGGAGAGATTGCAAAATTACTGAAACATGCATGGGTGACATCTAAAACCTCTTCAGGCATGTTTTTGGTGAGGGAACAACGTTAGCACATGATAGAAAGCTAAAAAAAAAAAAAAAGATTTGGAATAATAGCCCCTCTTTAAATTTCCCAAGAATTTAAGAAGAATCCCAGCTAGTTCGGTGAAATAAAATGTAGGTCAATGATTGCACATAAATTTCACTTTCATTTTGAGACAGTGGATCATTCTGCTGACCCACTGTGGCCAGCTGTGGTTTTGTGTGAGACCTCTGCGATGACCCTTCCCTCCCTGGTTTGAGCAATGCACTTTTGGGCGTCAACCACCTGACCCAAACGACTGCATCATATGCTTTTCTTTATGCTGCCAAAGACGAAAAGACGAATGGGTCATGTACTGCTCTGAACCACAAATACAAATATCTTAACTTTGATTTCAAACTTTAAATCGACACAAACTGATATGTTTACGGGAAAGTTGTTTGTGGAGTTTGTTGCTGTATTTACAAAAAAAGATATGTGGCTTGATCTGTTTAGTCTGTTATTTCCCCAGACCATTCATCTTCCTCTTGCTAAGTCACTTCCTGAATGACTGCTCCTTCTAAATTTACAAGGCAATCAAAAATGTAGGTCACAAAGCCAGTGCAGATGGCTTTTAAATATACAAAGGACGACAATCTTTTAATGCAACGCCAACAAACAGTTTAACACTAAACTTGATTAGCTTTTTGCATTCCTGTAGGATGCGGTCAAAATTTGCAAGGTCAAAAAGTGATTCTTATTATTTTTTCATTATTTTTTTCATTAGGTACATTCACAAACACACACTTTTTGGGGACATTACATTGACTTAACATTCATTCCTATTTGCCTCGGCATAAAACCTACCTTAAACTACTTTAACCCACATCTTAAGAGCAGAGATCGACCAGTAGGTGTTTTTTCACGGCCGAAGCCAATAGTGATATTTTTGGGCCGATACATGGGTCCAATTTTGATTATTTTCCTCAAATTATGTCACTTAAATTTACTACAAACTCACCCACGGCCCTTTTTTTAACCACAAACGTTTAAGAGAACTGTGTTTCACATTTAGTGCAGTTGTCTCTTGTTAAAATAAAGCTTTGTGCGTATGTTCTAGGCAGCAAATTGACCAAAACAAAATATCGACATGTGCTGGAAATTTAAGGCCGATAGCCCATACGCGAAAAAGTCCAAATATCAGTCGATATGTCAGCCAACTGTTATATCGGTCTATCTTTACTTAAGACGTCATGGGCACTTGATTTGTACCCCCTTAAGGAAGGCAATTTCCCACGAATGGAGTTACAGACACAGATTCAGTCTCCACAATGTGATAAAACGCCCGCCTACAAAAACATCATCAGAAAATATTTTAGGTCTCTCAAGAATTTGCGTTGACCTCGGCTTTATCTAACTAAAGAATACGCTACATGTCAAACAAACACAACAAACATACAGGTTGTTGCTTGTTTTTCCAGCCAAATCAAGTCCTGTTGCCGAGATAAAAACAACCATTTGGTGAACTGCAGTTGGGACAAACTTCCAACTAGGACAACTCAAGATTACAGGGTCAACACGCCTGAATTACACTGTCCGTGTGTGTTGTGTCTACAGGCTGGTATCGCAACATGAACAAAGGCTTTTCTGATGTGGCTACGCTACATATACCGCTAGCCGTTTAAGCGCCTCCATTCTTGTAAATAAGAAGTGAAGAATGTGGAACAGCCGACCTATGCGTGGCCTCCAGTCGAGTTAGCCAACAAGCTAACACGCGGGCATTTGGCGACATGGCATGTACATAGTGGCGAACAACTGCTGCCCTTGAAATCCGCTCCCAGGGCTCCGGCTCGAGACTCTTTGGAGGCTACTGCACAAAAGGGTATTATTGACCCTGCCCCAGCTGCAAAGCCACCCCTGCTCAGTTGCTCAGTGGGGGGATGCTTTTACGGACCTGCAGCGGAGGTGGTGTGTAGCCTATGAAGCTAACTGCAATACTTAGATTAAAAATATAGAGTGAAAATGGTGTATTTTGTGGATTTTTTTTTACCCCTTGTTCCGGAAGTTTTTGTCTTTTCTTTGGACAAAAACACTGGTCCAATCTCATGTTTGTTCGAGTTTGCGTGGCCTTGGGTGTCTGCAGATGTTCTGTTTTACTATTAAAGGTGCATTATATAACATTTCTGGTGTAGGGCCCATCGCCTGCTTGTCTCTGGAATGTTTTGGTTTGCCAGGAATGTTCCACACTATGGCATTACACATTTATGTTTGAAGTCCGGTTTTGGACTCAATGGAGTTGAACAGTCCCACCCACTTCGGAGTCCACTCAGGTTCCAGAAGTACAGTACATTTTTCCCATAAATTTTTCACATAGACTTTCCAAAAAAATGATATTAAATGATATTAAAAGTTTAAAAGCTTGCGCAAGGCTAATCAGCTACGTGGTAATTAACTAAGAACACAAGATCTTTAATTGAAAGTGAATTTTTTTTGCCAAATCTTGCGTTTTAAAGATGATTTTCGGACATAAAATGACCGTGTTATGGATATTAGTAGCACGTAGCTGTTTAGCCTCCGTGATGCCTTTGAATTCTATGGGAAAAATTAATGGGAAAAATTTACTTCCAGAACCAAAGTGGACTTCGAAGTGGACTGTTCAGCTCCATTAAGTCTAAAAATAGACTTCAATCTTAAATTTATAATGCCATATTGTGGAACAAAACATTCCAGAGACAAGCAGGTGGTGGACCCAACAAACATAACATTGGTGTAATGCCTTTCCAGATGCCCAAACACAATGCATTTATGTAAGATAACTTTACAGACAGTCAGACTTGTGTTTTTGTCCAAAGAAAAGACAGAAACTACAATCCCCCTTTAAAAACATAAAAGCCTGAAAAACAGAACACATTTTCGTTGCTTAGATGACAGTCAACAAACCAGGCAACAAAACAAGACATCAAAAGTTCCCTTAAGTTTACTTATAAAACTCCACAAGATGTATGATTATTGTAACTATAAAGTCTACTTCTCCGCTCTCATTCCCGCTGATGTCTTGGCGTTTTAGCAGGCGGCGCACAGCGGCACACAGCAGCACAATGCACAGCAGAGTGGAACAGCAAACACATTTGTAAAGCAGCACTGCTTTCATTGGATAAATAAAACTGAAAAGCAGGTGCTGCTATCGCACTGATCCACAGGGATGAATTTGGACACCGCGGATGCAAGAAATATCAGACATAAGTGTGGAGGGCGTGGGGTAAATATGCTTAGAGTGGAATGCTAAGTAACCAAAGTGACAAAAAGGGAATAGCCAGACATATGAAGCTATCAGCGAGTGCATGCGGTTGTCTCTGCATTAGGGCCGCACAATATTGGCGATAATAACGTAATAATTGATATACCATGAAATTCAGTACATTATAGCAACACAAAGTTCTTCATCTGACAGGAATGTGTAGTTTTTTTCAGATCGTATTCATAAAGTCTTACTGTTTGTTTCGATGTTTCTAACTAGTCCATTTTAGTTTTATTTTTGCTAAACTTTCTGTATCAAAAAGTTTATTCGAACGATTAGGCCTGTCATAATAATTACTGTATCGACTTATCGTTCAATACGTGACACGTGGAACTATATTTTTTGGGGTGAATATTTATCGTGGGGGCTTTTAGTTAATTTAGTTTTTAAGATTAAGAAGTTTGAATAAATAACTTTTGTGACTCATTACAGATACAAACTACTACAGTGCTGCATTCTGCTATTTATTTACAGCAGTTTTGTTGTTTTTTTTTAACAATATTGTACATGTAGAACAGTTTTTGAGGATATTTGCGCCAGTGGCATAAATTAGTTTCAGTATTATTGTTTATCATCTATATTTTCTTCAGCGATATATCGAACTTCGAGACAGGCCTACAAATCATTACAAAATGCAACTAATGGAGGTGGTCGGATGATCACTGAAACATTTTGAGGAAAAAGAAGGAACAAAATCCAGTTTAAAAGTTACTATAGCGTTCAAAGAATATATTATCATAAGGGCGAGAGTAGCTCAGTTGGTAGAGTGTATGAATGTGTGTGAATGGGTGAGTGGTTCCTTGCTGTAAAGCGCGTTGAGCGCCTTGAAGGTGGAAAAGCGCTGTATAAAAACGCGACCAAGAGCAATAATATCGTCATGACAAACCACAGTCATCAAGTATAGCATCTTTATCTCATATCAACCCTCCTCTGCATCGTTCCTGTGTAGTAAAAAGCTCTCCTCATGCAGATAAATCACACTTCTGACACACTCTGGGGTAAATTTGACCACTTCCTGTTTCCAGCTCCAGTGGGCCTCCTCAGGAATGCATGTGCTCAAACGAGTGGGCCAACTCACACACTGCACATGTTGACACTACACGCTTCTGCGGGCCGCAATCTAAACGCAACAAAACCAAAAAGTGCGAGAAGGATAATAGACACACGCAGCCGTTGAACCAGATACGTTTTGATGCTCACATAGGCGATAGTTCTGTGGAAGATCTGATGCTGATAAACCTCCCATTTTAAGCAACTTTCTTCTGCTACGCTAACAAACGCTACTGTTGTGCTCCTGTTGTATATTTGCTGTGCCTTTCTGGAAACGGAATCTAGCTTTAAAAACAATCAGCGGGATAAGTGAGGAAACACATGCTGTTCAGACATAAAAATTAAACCAGGTCAGCATTTTTTTAACCTCCCACCACTTTGTCAGACCCCCCCATGGCGTGCAAATAAAACCACAAGGCAGTTTTAGGGAGCAAATGCTGGTCTGTTTCATATAACCTGGGGAAACAGACATGAATCACATGGGAATACCGCTAGCACACTATAGATTGGCCATGTTTGGGAAGATGTTGGAAAAAGCTCAGATCGTCTACAAGAAATCGGAATTGTCGTTTTGATGGTATAAGAAAAAAAAGGAAAAAAAGAGTTAGAACGCTATTGATAAGTAAAAAAGTAAAGTAAGTTTTTAAAAAATCTGCAAAAAAATAAACTTGCAACATAACCTTCCGAACAAAAGCGTAATGAGATGATTTTTAGCTCTTCGTTTTGGTTTCATTTTGCAGCCCAGTCACGTGTGCGATACTTGAACCTAGGGCTGGATGATATGACCCCAAAATTAAACACAATTTACACTGGGATTGGGATTTTTGATTCAATTTATGTTATCTAAATAAAAGTAGGGCTGTCAATATATAGAAGCTGGAACAATATTTTTTGGGGTCAGGGTTTGGGGATCGTGTGTACATTTTCTTTGCACTACTGGTAAATTTTTGTAAATTTTTTGGTAATATGATAAGATTTAAGCTGTAAAAAGTTGCATAAATCACTTCTATGACTCGTTATAGATGCAAACTAAGTACTAAGTGTTTCTTTCTGCTGTTTATTTATTGCAGCTCATGGTTTTTTGCAGCTCATAGTTTTTGTGGTTTAAATCTGCTCTCACGTTATCGCGTCAGTGGCATAAATTAGTTTCAATATTATCGTTTATCGTCTATATTTTCTTCATCAATGTATCGCACTGCAAAATTTGTTATCATGACAGGCCTAAATAAAAGTCAAACAAAAATGTCTTCCAGTATGAATTTCCTAAACATCAGCAAGAACATCAGACTTTTAACATTTCTTCCTTCTAAGTCCAACCATGGTCTTATTGACAGACGTTTTGTGATGGACCTTCACTGATGAAAAATGACAACATCTCACTCATACATAAATGGACCTAGCTAACCTGCTAGCCGCCGCGTTCCAAATAGGAAGTGATCATGGCCGCGACATCGACTCTGGCTCCAAGTCACTTTACATTAGAAAACTGTGGCCCCTCTTTCTGTAACTGCTGCTGTCAGACTCGTCATTTTGGTCTTAAAATGTTCGTATTAACCCGCTCTACATGATCCTGGTGTTTTTAATTCGCTGCTGTGTCTGTAACTGAAGATATGAACATTAATAACAGACAAACCAGGCGCCTTCTTTCCCAGAGGTCGCTCCCGCTAGAGTTAGCAACAGTGGGTGGTTACCTTCAACAGCCTCGCTCCGGATTGGCTCTTTGGCTGCTATGATACTCGCGGTCAGAATTCCTAATATTCAACTTGGCTCCAGATTTGCCCCTGTAACTGCTCTGGCCTCGATGAGCTTCACTTGACTGGAGCCGAACGCTGTGGGTGACGTCACACTCCCTTAATCCGCTTCTTTACACAGTCCATGACCTCACTTAAAATGTGATTAAATGCACAGTCCAATCGCTTTCACTGACTTTTTCTGACTTGTTACACCAACCTAGCCATCATTAGGCATGTTACAGCGCATTTCTGACGGACTGCCAAAATATGATCTCATCCTGGACCACCGCTATTTCAACAGAGTCCTTATGGTTGGAGATGTATTTTTAAGACCAAATTGAATCACAGCAGTTGATAAAACCTTGCCAACTACGCCCCCATTGCTTTTAGCGTTAGCATTGTTCTCGTATTATCCTAACCGTAAAGTTCCAAAATTGTAAATACTCCCCGCATACTTTCCCTGTTTTCGTTTTATCAGCCCGTAGACCACGAGACCTCCACACATACGGGCCGGTGCGGCTGCTGCGTCCACCCAAACAGAGCGCCCTTTGATAAGGCGTCACTCAGCACCGCCCGGCCCCCGACTGCCACTCACTCTCCTTTAATAACAGTCTACTCTACAACCTCTGAGAAACGGTGCGGGTAAGGAGAGGCAGAAGATGATGGAAAGAGGTAAAAAGATGGCTGTAATAATATGAACACGTGGTATTTTGGGGTGCCAAGAATAATAAGGGACTGTAAAACCAGAACATTCCTTTCAAATGAAACCTCATATTTGCCTGGCAGCCACAATACAAGTTTCAACCCTATATCCGCAATCTATGTAATACCAGCGCTGTACAAAACACCTACACGTATGTCATAGTGTTTATAGCGAGAAAGAATACGACTTGTCCCAGCATTGTCCCATTGTCCTTTTAAAGGTCCTATATTACGCAAAATTGACTCTTGTGAGATTTACGCCATGTTGTAATGCTGTTATCTCATCAAAAACACACCTGGAGTTGTGTTTTGTTTCACTCTCACACGTTTGAGTAACCCCGCATTATTATTCTGTCTACATCTCCAAACCTCAAAATGCTCTGTTCCACCTTGCGATGTCATGAAGTGTTAGTTTTCAAGCTAACAGCTCCCTTGTACATTTTGTTCAGCAACGATCGGCAATTCCAGGGCTGAAATTATCCGAATGAATCTAGTGAAGGTGTATTGAGTTTAAAAACATAGCGGAGCACTTCCTGATTACCGCATATGAATCTAGTGAAGGTGTATTGAGTTTAAAAACATAGCGGAGCACTTCCTGTATTACCGCATGACATCACGAGGTGGAACAGAGTGTTTTCTGTTTGAGAGAAGAACTCAGATATGCAGGATTTGTGTGTTAAACATGTGTGAACGAAACAAAACACACCTCCAGGTCTGTTTGTGACGATGGAAACGACATTATAACAGATAAGAAAATGGCGTAATATGGGCCCTTTAAATAAGTTCACTCAACGCAACTGAAAGATCTTTTCCATTTTGTTTGTCTTGACTGTGTCCATGTCCTAATACATGTTTGACGCCTCTTAAAAACTGCAAACCAAATTTACCCAAGGGCACAAATAAAGCCACCTTAACCTTAAAGCTACCGTCTGTCATTAGACTGGCCGACCCGCCTCTGTTGTATTCTCACATATCACCACTAGATGCTGTCTACGCTACTGCTGGAAGGGGGGAGGGGGGGGCAGGCTTTACATCTGCCATCTACTGGTGAAAAAACAGATGGTAGTTTTAACAAATGTATTTTAGCATATTTACTTGTTGCTATTTTGGTCTGTTGCAAAATGAAAAGCAATAGTAGTAGTATTCAAAGACTTTATAGTAAACAAACGCTATGGTATTTTCCGGACTATAAGTCGCACTTTTTTTCATAGTTTGGCCGGGGCTGCGACTTATACTCAGATGCGATTTATATGTGAAATAAATGTTTTTTTCTTCATTATTATGCATTTTTTGGCTGGAGCGACTTATACTCCGGTGCGACTTATACTCCAGAAAATACAGTAGTTGCAGTATTTTAATGAGTATAAACGTATGTGTACTTACTACTAGTTTAAAGGGCCCATATTACGCTATTTTCTGCTGTTTACTCATAAAAAAAACATACATGGAGTTGTGTTTTTGTTTCATTCACACATGTTTAACACACAAAAATTGCTAATTTAGGCTGAGTTCTTCTCTCAAACAGAAACTACTCTGTTCCACTTTGTGATGTCATGTAATACAAGATATGCTCCACTGTGTTTTTAAACTCCACACACCTTCACTAGGATCATTTAGATAATTTTACCCCTGGAATTGACAATCTACTAAAGGTAAAAGTAGCTGTTAGCTTAAAATCTAAAACATGAACTAGGTGGAACAGAGCATTTTGAGCTTCGGAGATGTACACAAACTAATATTTAAGTTACTCAAACATGTGTGAATGAAACAAAACGCAACTCCAGGTGTGTTTTTGAGGAGGTAACAACATTCTAACGTGGCTTAAAGCTCACGAGAGTCCATTTTGCGTAATATAGGACCTTTTAAGATGACTTTGGTGGTGATATCTTGAGTATTTGAGTAGTTTTCCAACCCCTGCTACACGTGAATAATACAGTTACCACCTACTATTGCACTGCTAGACACTACAATAGAGCTACGTGTATCAATAACAGCTATTGAGGCGCTCTCCTAATGATAGACTTGAGGTTAGTGCGTTGTACAGGCAGCGGAGAGATGATTACATAAAACATGGGCCCCTCTGGCAGCGTGTGGTGGGATATGAGACACAGTTTTGGAGGCTTACCGACAACTTTGGGCAGTTTTTGTCGTCTCAGTGGAATACGGGGGAGTTTTGTGCTGATGCGGCTGAATCGTCCACACAGGATCCGCTTGGCTTTTTTGCTGTTGGTAGAGTTGGCTTGGTTAGCGAAAAAGGGATGACGCCATGGAAACACAAATGAATCATTCAACAGGCTCATTAAATTTGGACCCGAGCTTCTTTTGAGGGCTCATCGGCCGCTCGCTACTGTAACGTCAATATATAAACGTACTTAAAATGCAGTTTATGCGCATTTATTCGCTTAACGTCCCATTGAGAAGCACACAGAGATATTGTCCCGTTATTTGCGCAACCTCCAATTGGGAACTATGAACTCTTCCACTGCGGTGAGGATAGTATTTATCCAAAGCAGCCATCACTCACTTGTGGTCATCTTTATGTCGACAGAGGCAGCAGCAGAACAGCACTGAGAGGAGGACAATGAGTAAGAAGCCGACCAAGGTCCCCGCCGCGATCACGCCCATGCGCTGGTTAGGTTCTGAAACGAGAGGTAATGTATATAATTATCGTGCCAAGTTGGTGAAGGAAAAACAGCCACAAAAATACTTAAAGCTGCACTATGTAACTTTTCTAGCGAGGGGTCCGCCGCCTGCTTGTCTTCATGAGATATAATTTCTATGCCTGGAATGTTCCACAGTTTGGCATTGCATTTGTCTTTTTTCGCATTTGCTCGATTGCAAATGTTTGAATGCTAAAACAAAGATTTTTTTTTTTTTTTTTTTAATGTTCAGAAATCACTCAATCGGGGGCGCTCCTCCACAGGTCTGACCCGTAACTCGGCCTAGTGACGTCCCCCGCTTGTCTCAATGACGATTGGCAAGTTTAATGTCGCGCTGTGGATCATTCCAGGCAAAGCGGTAGCATCTCCACGGAAACAAACCTCACAACCGCAAACCCGCCACCGAAAAACATGACATAGCGCAGCTTTAGCGAAACTTTAACGCCTTTAAAGCTGTTTGGTAGTCGGGTAGGACGGTACGGTCACAGTGGAGCTTTGATTGGGAAACACTGGTTGATATTAGTCATCTTTATTCTACTCAGTGTCGTGAATCATATCTGGCAACATTAAGCAACTCGCTACAAACCCATGTTAATTTCACTTTCACAACTTCACACCACTTAAACCACAGTGATTTATTACTTCTCCTCCAATAACATCAGAGTTACACCCACATAATGATAATGGCTTTACTGCAAACTACTAAAATATATGGTCAGAATATAGGAAAGAATCTTTGGAATAATAATAAAGAATGTGCTATTACTACACAAGTTTCCCTTTAACTTGCATAAACAGACTTTTTTAGATTCAAAGTTTGAGTAACGTTTTCTCATTTTTAGATCACAGGTTTGGGTATTTGTAGCAGTGGCATCTAGTACTATGTAAGTATAAGTAGACGATTTAAAACGGAGAGGGTAAATAAAAGCTTTGGTACTTTAATATATATATTTGCATCTGCTGTTGTCTCACTCAGGGATGGGACAATAAACAATAACATCGTTTATCGTGATAAAAAGGGTCGACAATAATCGTTCGTGGGACATTTTATATAATCGTGATAATCGCCAACAAAGATAATCGCCGTTATATCACCAGAATGTGCAGAAAAAAAACGACTTATCCGCAGGGGAGTCGACGGGGGGGGACAAAGGGGTCTGTTGTCCCGGGGTTTAGCGGCTCAGAATTGGACCCTCTTCCTATTAATTTGTATTACAGAGGGGCCCATGCGAGGCTTATTGCCCCGGGCCCCCAAATTTCAGTCGACGGCCCTGCTCATCCATAATATTCTCTGTTAAAGTTATAATTATTCATATCCACAACAACTTTAATCATTATCGTGATACAATCGTTAATCGCAATTATTTTGACCGCGATGATAGTCACACAAAATTTCAAAATTTATCGTCCCATGTCTAGTGTCACTGCAGATCTTCATGAAATTGTGCATTGTGTCTTATCATATAAAATGAAATAAAATAATACAGCAGTAGCAGTACGTGGGCCTAATAAGCTTCAATAGTGTTAGTGGTACTTCTCTGACCAAAAAAGTACATTAAATAAAACTTTTACATAGGTAAGTAAGTACATAAGTACTACGTCGACCTATTGTTCAATACGTGACAGATGGAGCGATACTTTTTAGGGGTCAATATTTACTGTGGGGAGTTTTTCTTTCTACCAATAGGAAAACGATGTGTTTTTTTTCAGTACTACGACGGGATTAGAACTTTTGAGAGTTACATTACGAGCTTCTATGGCTCATTATATACACAAAACATCTACTTCAAGTGTTGCATTGTGTTCTTCATTTACTGCAGCTCGTAATTTTAACGATAACGAACATTTAAAATAATTTTTGGGGGATATTTCCGCTTTAAGTTTTGGTTTCAATATTATCGTTTGTCGCGTATATTTACTTCAGCAACACACCGCACTTAAAAATGTGTTACCGCCGACCGTTACAGGCCGACTTTTAACTAAACTCTACGCATTTTCTGACATTGTTTTGAAGTGCTGTGAACAATAATTTAAAGAACCCAAACATCTGTACGAGTGAACAGGCCGAGAGGGAGACAGAGGAGAGAATAAGCGCCCAACAAATGAGCTGACCTAGTGACATTTCAAAACAACCAAATCTTCGTTTCTAATTTAAAGTCCCGCGCGCTCGCCACAGCAATATTTCTCCTCTATTTTCCTCACATATTTTTTCTTGCCCTTCTGCCACCGTGCTCTATTTTCTTCTTCCTTCCTCTGACTCTGGCTGGACAGGAAGACAGCCAACAAACACAGCCATAAAAAGGACATCGGTTACCGGTGCGCATCTGGAAATACTATCAAGGCCTTGTTAAGTCCACTGCTCGCGCTGAACAGAAAAGACCCATTTGTCTGCAGTGGTGGCATCTGTCTTTTAGGTACAGTTTTAAGCCGGTTTATGAGAGTTAAAATTACTTATTTAGTCTGCCGCTAGTTTCTCACATTACTGTCAGACTTGTAAAAATGTCTGTACTCACGGAGATAGCAGGCGCCGGACTCGGGATCGCAGTTCTTGGTGTTGCAGGAGCATGTTTGGTTGCAGTTCACGCCGTACTGGCCGGGTTTACAGGTCATGTTGCAACTTGTAAAAAAACAAAATTAAACAAAAACATAATTTAGTGCAAAAAACACAAATCGATCTGGGATAAATCGCTTGTCTTTCTTCCTCTGTGTGATGTATTTATGCACAACATGCTCTCAGACTTTATGAGTGTTCTTATTGTTAGGCAGAAGATTGTCTGATGCAGCGTCTGAGTGTGTCTGACTTACTATGTTCCATAAAAGCCTGCGTCACACAGACATTCTCCGGTGGCGAAGTGACACAGGCCGTTGTAGCAGTGGCTGCAGTTGTTCTCGCAGTTCTCGCCGTAAGTGCCATTGGGGCAACGCACCTCGCACCTGCCACAGACAAGTCACAGACAACAACACCGTGATTACTGTCATCGTCGGGTCGGGAGGATGACTCGTCTCTGTAAATGCTGCAGGAGCTACAAATGATGTGCTAAAATTACAGGACACAAAGACAAACACGCATTGTGTTGTTTTGCCCGCACCGGTGTAATGATCATTCTTACCTGTCTCCGATCCAGCCCGCGTTACAGTGGGAGCACTTGCCCTGTATGGGGTCACAGTGGTGACCGTCCTTACAGGTGGGACACACCTCTTGGCAGTTTTCACCAAAGAAACCTTTGGAGCAGAGCTGATCACAGCGTGTGCCATTCCAGCCTCTGTCACACGTGATGCAGCGCCCCTCTGTCACTTTGCATGGCTGCTGCCCTTTGCAGTGTCCACACCTGAGATACGCAGGTACACAGTGAGATACACAGGTACACGGTGAGATACACAGGTACACAGTGAGATACACAGGTACACGGTGAGATACACAAGTACACGAGTAGAAAGGAAGAATCAGCGGTTACATGTCTCCACTTCCTCACCTGTACCTACAGTTTTGACCATAGAAGCCGGCCGGACATGGCTCCCTGCAGAACTTGCCCCTGTATCCTGGAGTGCAGGTACATGATCCATCGGTGGGGTTACACTTTCCGTGGATACACTGACAGTAGCGCTCACACCTGGGCCCCCACAGTCTCTCTTTGCACTGGCAGCGCCCGGTGAACTGTTCACAGGGGGAGTTGTTACAGTTGCACTGGACGGCACAGTTGCGTCCCATCCAGCCGGGGCTGCACTGGCAGCGGCCCGTCACGGCGTCGCACACGGAGTTGATGCTGCAGTAACAGTTGTTGTTGCACTGGGGGCCCCAGGCCCCCGGGTGACAGGTGCATTTGCCTGTGTCCTGGTCGCACTTGCCCTTCTGGCAGAGGCAGGCGTGCTCACAGTTGGGGCCCCAGCGGTTGTGGTTGCAGATACACTCTCCAGTGAAATCATCACACTGCCCGTTGGGGTAACAGTGACACTTCCCCTTACAGTCGGGACCCCAGAACTGAGCGGGGCACTCTGTTTCAGGGAGCACATTCAGCAATGTTACACTTATTATATGTGGATCTGACCTCGACAAATGTAAATCAGAACAGAGACTTACTCGTGTCACAGGTGGCTCCAAAGTATCCATGTCTACAGCGGCATTCGTTAGGCCGGACGCAAACCTCATTTTCTTTACAGGTGAAGTTCCCCTCACAGAGAGCTACGGTTCAAAACAGAGCACATGTTTCAAAGCGCGTTTTAATGTTTGCAGTGCATTTTTTGTGCGAGGTACATACGTGTCGGGCATTCATCCCCTAGCTGCCCCCATCCACTGCAGCACACCGCTCCTGGTGACCTGCAAACAGTGTTTGAAAATCAAACCTCTCTGTGGCACACACTGCATGAACAGAGCCTCCTCTAACCCTCTCTATGAGCTTAACATTTACTGAGGCAACTGATGAAGAATATCTCAAATGGGGCATTAAAAATGTCACATTTGCCAAGCACATGCTCATCTGCTCACAATAATATGTGATTTGGGAGGATGTAAAACGTGAGAGCCCTTAACCCCGCTCAGTGCCCGGTTTGGAGGAGTGTGAGTTTTCAACAGCACAGAGCAGCTCCGTTTGGCTCTGTCAGGAGCAGACGGATGTTTCTCTTCTTCCTCCCAAGCCTGTGACCTCTGTGGGGCCTCTGCAACACGTCAGCTTCCCCAAAGTGTTTGAAGATGGTGCTGTGCTTCAAGTCAGCCAGCGCAGATCAACACTGTTTTTCATCCCAGCCAAAAAGGCACGTGCAGCTGGAGCCTCCTATAAACCTGATACAGTTACACTCACTACAGCGGGAAGTTACAAAACACATGAACTTTTGTCAAACAAAAATCATTAGCATGTCAGAAGTGTGGCATAGAATCAGCATTACACTGAAGTGCTTCCCCCTCTTTTGATGCACATGGACAGTGTAATATATCTGTTTCTTTCTTTGAGTAATAAAGACACTGACAGTGAACTCACAGCTGTGACTCAAAATGCTGCATTATTCAAAAAACAAACTGGACTGAAGAGCTAGTTATGTTGAACAGTTTTGAGTTAAATGGGCCTTGCATCTGTCCCGCACGTATTAATTATGTAACTAACCTACTATGAAACACAATTACAAAAGCCTGTTGCCGCAGGTGCGCCCTCTACAGACCAACGCAAACAACACGCTGCTACCAGATGCACACATCTGTATGGCTGAAGTTGAACAACGCTTATGGAAACTAAAGGATTGAATTACATTGAAATTGTTCCTTTACGTTTATGCTAGAAGAAAAAACTAAACAATGCACCGAGAACATGCACAATCAGTTTGGCTACACTACGTGGTTTTGTAACACGGGCCTCCACATTTTCAACAGAACCGCTACAGAACCGCAACTCCCGCGGCCTGTCTGCTTCTACAGTCTCGACATTTCAGCTTTAAACAATAGAAAATAACCAAAGTAATGCCCCAGGGGAAGGTCACATGTGTGTTTGGGGTAGACAAGGCTTTGTAGCCCATTTTGTGCTCGTTAGAGTTGCTCTTACCCATGTGTTCTGCAGACATTCTTGCCTTTGGGGTTGAGTTCTTGGCTGAATGCGGAGCAAATATATAGACAAACCACGACGACAACAGCTAAAAAGTTCTTCACATCCATTGTACAAGCAGCAGCATCTTTCTGGCGCCTCGTTTACTCCTTACTTCCCTTCCTCACAAAAGATGAAGTAATCAGGAAAGCGCCGTTTTCTTCTTAAATAATCCTTCAGTGCAAAGTAAACAAAAAATCCCGGGTCCCAAGAAACTCTGAAAGGTCCGCAGCAACGAGAGCTGAAAAACTCCCAACTCTAAACTCGGTGAGCTGCTGCTAAACGTCGCTCCTCGGCGCCGTCAATCCCACGAACAGCAAAAGAGGTCATCCAGCTCGACTGATGGCTCCACGCACATAACGGAGCAAAAGTAAATAGTTTCCAAATGAGACGTCTTCGAGCTGAGAGAAACGCATGCAACTAAAACTCGCGTCCAAACTTCAGCAGAACATCTCACTCCGGTCCCTTCCTCTGTCCAAATGAGGACGTGGGCTACTCCATAACTTTTGTCCTCTCGTGCGCTCTCAGGAGTGGCAGGAGGGAAATTCCTGATTTGTTACTCTATCTTTGGCTCTGTTGGCCAGGCGTGCGCCACCAATTTACACAGGCCTATATGCGCAACAGGGTCTTAACCAGCTTTGTCTCAAACTTACACCCAAAAACTCTATAAACTTAAATCAACGTTTTCAGTGTTGAGAAATCAACACCATTGCACTTTTTTGAAATACATTATTTAAAGAAAGAACAGCAACTTACAGTTGGCCTTTAGTTTAGGTCTATGGATAATAAGGTTACACTATTAAAACTGACGTTTCATCGAGGCCACATTACATCCCTTCGTTTGTGCGTGTGTCATTTGAAGCACAGTGTGTGAGTGGGGGGTGAAGGGTGAGGGCAGCTGCACAATCACATGACAATGGCTCCCCCATCTGTTAATGCGCGCGAACTGAGAATGGCACAACCGGAGCCAGTACAAGATAAATACAAATGAAGTTTCAAACTAACTGTATATTAACATTTGTTTCGAAAATGACCTAAGAAAAATACTGTAGGCTACGCGATGTTTTCTATTTAACAATGGAAGCTACAAGAAATGAACTAGGCCACAGTGGCTGATTATCACTTCATTTGTCAGGCTCTGGTTCAAGCGGCTGTGAAGAGCCTGTAGTTTGAGCCGCGGATTAGATTCAGTTGATAAAGGGAAGAAGGTGCATAAATAGCAGGAGTAGTTTAAATAAACGGCTGGTTGTTGAATTGGCTGAAAGAATAACTAACCGTTAAATATCCTATATTTAACTGTAAAAACATTCACTTATGCGTGAATTCAGACAAAAACATCGTTATAATTACGTAACAATGACCGCCTCGTCTCACTTTAAACGCAGAGCCTGTAATAGGAGGGAAGGTGGAACAGAAGGGCGGACTGTGCGCACCTGCGCTCACGGCTCTTCTCACAGGAGCCGAGCCCACGGCACCGGATGCAATAGTTGGTCTAGTTTTCACGTGGAAAGGGACTCATCAAACTAATGCTTCACGTGAGGACTGTGCCATCCCTGACTCGGACAGGGGTCAAACAGTTCCTCTCTCCTCGAAGGACCCGCTCCGGCTCCTCGGTCGTTTCGGCCGCGCGGACAGAGCACGCGCCGGCGGAAAGTGGCGTCAGCTGCGCCGGGCACGAGCCGGACTGTCCCGGACAGTTGGGTCAAAAGAAGCGCGGCCCCGGCTCTCCTCCCGACCGCGCTAATGAGATCTCCATAGACTTTGAGCAGACCCAGGAGGCGTACAAGAGCAAAGACTCGTTAGAACTGCTCAGAAGTTTGGTGGTTTTCAAACTCTGCTCCTATGACTTCCTTGTCGACAAGAATAAAGAGGTAATGAGCTGCCGCCTGTGTGTGCACCACATTAGACCGTCCACTCAGCCTAGGTCCATATCTGAAGCAGCTCGCCTCAGGTATTTACATTACTTTGCATCAAAATGTCGTGACAATCATGTCCTAAACCGTCTACAGCCTGTGAAACATATGTGGCCTCTGTATCGATGTGAGCAGATGTGAGTATACTTTATAAATATAGGCCGTAACCCAGTTTTGAATCACTATTAACACAGGGCTAAACTCCAAAACAAATTGTAAACAGAGTTGTTGGTCATGACGTCAGCTGTTACATGTTCAGATGCCTCGGGCTCACGTGGAACAGTGACATCTCATGTTACAACCCGTTTTCCAGCGCGTTAGAAGAAGCCCCGTAAACAGCAGAGACGCCACTGTACAACAACATCAGAGTTACCGAGAACCAGTGACCAGTTTTATTTTTCGTGGTCAAGAGTTACATAACCTACGGTAGTCCATCTGTGCCATTTCTAACATACAGTTTGCTGTTGCGTTTCCCCTGTTTTTACGCATTTAAAGCTTTGGCATTGGCTTTTTTTTTTCTCTCTGCATTTTAAACACACTACCAGTCCAGAGTTTGGACACAGCCTCTTTTTCAATGTATTTTTTCTTTAAGTTTATCTTTCTACATTTTCTATACACACACCGAATATATGATGTAAGATATGTGGAATTATGTAGCAAAGAAAAACAAGTTAAATAACTAAATATTTTAAATGTTTTATATCGAAATGCCTTTGCTTTGTCGACAGCGCTCAAACCCTCGTCCTTCTCTCAATGAGCGTCTTGATGAAGTCTCCTGAAATGGTTTTCACTTCAGGGTCAAGAAATGCCACAAGTGCAAACCAGTGATCGAAGCGAAGGGTGGCTATTTTTAAAAATGCAAAACCTAAAAATCCAGACTGGTAGTGTGTCTTACATAATATATCTGATGTCTTCTGTGTGTATATAAAATGTAGAAAGCGGTAAACTTAAAGAAAAAATGCACTGAAAAAGAAGGCGCGTCCAAACTTTTGACTGGCAGTGTATTTTCAACCTGATTTTTTATTTATTTTTAATGACGACGATATGACTAAAAATGTAGCTGGTCAAGTTTTGCTCGATTCGAAACACGTCCAGACTCAGCCTCTGCTTAAAGCGACTGGTTTTTACATGTCAAACACGACCTCCCTGTGCACCCAGATATGAGCCAGACATTTTCCAATCAAACGTAGCTCTTACAGATAATAATGACACTTTTTTATTACAAAAATGCACATGATGGCCAAGCAGTTGATGTTATAACTCAGCGTTATGGTTCTCTATATGACTATGGAAGCGTGAAGCAGTAGGCTGTGTACAGAGAGCAGAATGAGTCTCACGTTGCCAGTTTCAATGCTGAAATCCAGCTTTAAACCCAAAAGATGTGTCTCTGATCTGAATTCTCACTACACAAACACCAGCACCTGCAGCCAGTCATTATGCTGCGGAGGCTCAGCGAGTGAATTCTGGAGGTTCTGAGCTTTCGCACCGGGCCTGTCCATATAATGAGAATGAGAAGAAAAATGTGTGCCCCGTATCTGCAGGTTAAGGCGCTGGCAACCCCGGGTTCAGTTGTGATTCTAACACTTTTTTAACACAGTAAGAGCGCAGAAAACGTACTGTTCCTTTCACTCCACCGCTGTTAATGTCTTTTCTGTGCTGCATTTATTTCTGTCCAGATTACTGCTTTGGGTAAGCGGCTTCTGGGGCAGAGAGCGTTTAACCAGGTGATGAAGATGACCTTCTATGGTCAGTTTGTGGCCGGTGAGGACCACGTCGCCATTAAACCGCTCATCCAGAAGAACCAGGCCTACGGAGTGGGCTCTGTGCTGGACTACAGCGTCGAGGAAGACATCGGATCGGAGGAAACGGAGCTAAAAGAGTATGGAAGTGGTATTGCCAAACATTGGCCGTTTGTACCGTATTTTTCTGGAGTATAAGTCGCACTGGAGTATAAGTCGCACCAGCCAAAAAATGCATAATAATGAAGAAAAAAACATATATTTCACGTATAAATCGCATCTGAGTATAAGTTGCACCCCCGGCCAAACTATGAAAAAAAGTGCGACTTATAGTCCGGAAAATACGACTGCACAAAAAGTTGTAGGAGTGAAGACGTTTGGCTCCTACAACTTTAAACCGAGTTCCTTACGTGTTTTATTCAGAGTTACAGTCAGACCGGTCACGATAACACATCCCGAAGCCCGATATATCGCTACAGAGAAACACTGCGATAAACGATAATACTGAAACTACTTTATTCCACTGACACAAAACAAAACAATCCCAGTAAACCTATTTTTAAATCCGCCGTCTCATTAAAAAAGCCTCAACTGCAGCAAATAAACAGCAGAATGAACCAGTAATTAGCGATAAGTCTGTAGCTCAGGCCTTGCATTATTACAAAAAACGGCAAAAAATCTCCTCACTATGACAAATAAAAATGTGCACGTGATAAATACTGAGCCTCAAATCGCATTCTTACAGCTTTCATATAGTGAACGACAAGTCGATATCGTAATTATAGCGACAGGTCAAGTTACAGTGCGTATTATTAACTGTCTATAACTCTATACTACTACTACTATACGGCAGATTAAAAAATACTTGCATAATACTTTCATATCTGCCCCTTATTTTGAAACTGCACTGGACATAGTTGCTTAAAATATAAGTATTGGTATGTATCGAGTCACTTCCCAGCTCTGCTTTGGCTTTTGAGGCTAAAGTTGTCACAAGGCTGAGCTGATCAAATGACCAGTGGAGTTTGTTTTGACCATGACGCTGGACTGGCCAGGAAGAATTTTACACTTGTTTGGAATCCAGCGCCACGGGGAGAAGCAGGAAACTCATGCACCATCGCCTCTGGGCAGCACTTACCTTCATTACACGAGGAATACAAAATAAGCAATTACCAAGAGTTTATACTAGACGGTGGTATTTCAGAAGCGGACACTAGTAGGCGCTGTTGTTCCAGGTAGTTTTTGTTGTAAAAATAGGCTGTAGAGGTCACTGTCTGAAACAAACAGTAACAAACTTGAGCGGGACTGGGCTAGTGTGGATACTTACTGGTGCTGTCGATACCGATACCACAATGAAAAGATGAGATGAAAAGATGAAAAACACTCCTTCATGAGTAATAAACGCAGAATAATTGTACTTTCTTACAATGCGTTACATTCACTCTGATAAAAATCTTAAAACTGTTCAGGAAAGCTCAAATTTTATCCTGTTAATGTGATTTTTTGCAGTATCGATATTTGCGCAAATTATAATCTAGTTTCGATATTAGTTTTAGCATCGATTAGCATCAGATTTTCGATACTTTTGACAACTCTAATACTTACAAAGCAGTTGTTGTGTAATTATTTATTTTGTTTTAGTCTTAAACGTCATGTTAATTTAACCAGCTTTATCTGTAGAACATAAAAAATCATAAAAAAGTAGAAATTTATTTAATCGTATTATCGTTATAGACCTTCCACTGCACATAAAGGCTTGTTCTTTGAGAGTTGGGTTTGTCTGGTCTGGCATAAAATCAATACTTTCACTAAGCTCCTTGTATTACGCCATTTGATGAAACTTTCACTTGTGTCAATATTTTGTATAGAGCTAAACCTTCACAGATAACTTCTTCTACCGGTCAAAATTGTTAATAAAAAAACTGCCAGCTGGCTTTAAAATTGAGTGAAAATCAACCACACAATATCACTTTAAAAAGTCTGCGAAGCTTAGATTTTTATGGAGAAGCACAGGTCGACCTTTTCACGTCTCAGTGTCTTTCCCTGTATTTACAAAGGTCAAATGGAGTGAATAAACAAAGCTGTTAAAGCCTTAAACTTCGGCAGCGAGTGCTTGGATTAAGTCGGAACGATTTGGGAAAAAATATCAAAGTGCATTTTTTTTTTTTTTTTTTTTTTTTTTTTTTAGATTTGCGATTTATGTTTAAATCAGACCTATTCTGCAAAAAATCAACTTTTCAGACCTCATCATTCAGTTTTATTTTTGGGAAAAAAATTAAAATGCCTTTTTTTTTTTTTTTTTTTTTTAGATTAGATTTGCGATTTATGTTTAAATCAGACCTATTCTGCAAAAAATCAACTTTTCAGACCTCATCATTTACTCTCGAACCCGAAGTTGTTTTTGTAGTGATTCGTGCGCGATCGATCAATCCCCGTTTTCGTTTTACTTACATCGTTCTCCAATGTTATTTTCTTAATCAGTGATACGCGTAGGATTCGGCAGCGTCGCGTAGTCGTTTTTATACAATTTTTTTTTTAAATCAGCTGCTGGAGGTGCCGACTCTTTGTTGTCGATGACGTTTACGGCGACGTCAGCTCCCCTGGGGCCCCCTAACGCAAAAGTCAGCGGATTTGTTTCTTTTATCAAGTCGTTTTAGATGAATATTACGATCTAAAACGTGCAAATTATAACACAATGATCCACGGGTGTCATAGATTATAACTACAGACGAGACGCAAGCACAGTCGGTCTTCTTAAACGCAGAAGAATTGACAAAAAGCCTGAAATATGAACTGACAAAGTAACACGAGAATCACATTTCCGAACATGTTTGCGCCGGTCTGAAGTACAGGGCTGGTCATTTTATTGTTTGTGGAGGAAATTACGTTACTCTAAACACCGCGGCCTTTGCGATTTGCCAATTTTGTCCACTCAAATTTCGACTTGACAGGTGGCGTTAACGTCACCACAGCCGTACACAAAGCTATTACATAGTTTTGTCACATCCAGCACAGTTATAAAACCGAGCTGACGCCGGCGCTTTTGGAGATGTTTTGATTGTTTCGCTCCGTGTATGTTTTTTTTTATATAGCATCAGTTGTTACAAGATATTGCGCTTAGCTTTGATATAACCTTCCAGTGGCCCGCTGCTGGGAAACATCAAAAGAGCCATCAAAAACTCTGATCCGGTGTAGCTTTTGTACGGCAAACATATATATATACACCTTCAAACCATAAGGCAGGAGGACAGGGCACATTAAGCCAGTTTGATCTCGGGCTGCGGGCGCAAACAGACACTCCAATGATCTGTCAAGATTCTGGCAACAACAACACGAGTCAGATCTGTGCACGAGGAGATATAAAGAAGAGAAAAGGCTTGATGTTGACAGTGATACTGACAGACAGACTGTTGAAGGCGCAGGGCGAAGGTCTGCTCATTCAACTTCACACAAACTCAACAACAAGCAGCAATCTACGTCGAGATTTAAGCGCGGGAGTGGCTCGGTTGGTGGAGGTTGGCGGTTCGAATCCCGCTCTCGACATAAACGTCGTTGGTTTTATTTCAGCTCCCGCAGATCCGCGGTAGAACGTAACAAAGTAAAAGTAGTAAAGTGTTGTAAATACTTAAGTAAACATTTTAGCTACCTGAACTTAAGTACATTTAAAGTGGATACTCTTTACTTTTACTTCACTACATTTGAGAGCAGGTATCTGTACTTTCTACCC
The DNA here is from genome assembly GCA_000787095.1 of Periophthalmodon schlosseri. Lineage (NCBI taxonomy): Eukaryota > Metazoa > Chordata > Actinopteri > Gobiiformes > Gobiidae > Periophthalmodon > Periophthalmodon schlosseri. The sequence goes on along the minus strand of KN472307.1, from coordinate 43,487 downwards.
CACTACATTTTTGAACTGGACTGAAGAGTAAAAGTATTTTTTATTACTACTTGAGACCCGCTGAAAAGGCTGAGGGTTTTATTTTAACATGTTTTAACATAATATGAGCAAACAAAAATATACAAATAAGAACAGCTAGAAAAAAAACGATGAATTTCAGTTTTTATTGAACAAAATTCTGCATAAATCTGTATCAGAATCACTACATTTGAAGTTTTAATAGAGCTCGAAATCCACGTGAAATACAAAAGTACATTTTCAATCAGGTACTTTTATACTTTTACTTTTAAGTTGATTTTTTCATTGATAGTTTTACTTTTACTTGAGTATTTTTTGCCCCTCTATCTGTACTTTTACTTAAGTAACAAAACTTGAGAACTTCTTCCACCACTGCCACAAATGAGTGGTGTCATCGTGTCCTTGGGCAAGACACTTAACCCACCTCACCCCCAGTGTCTGGTGTATGAATGTGTGTGTGAATGGGTGAGTGGTTCCCTGATGTAAAGCGCTTTGAGCCTTGAAGTTGGGAAAGCTCCATATAAACATGTGGCCAAGTATAGAAACAAGGAATCATTTGTCATCTCATGTTAAATAAATGTTAAAGGTAGACTGTGTAACTTTTCTGGTAGACATCTGTCCACTGGCTGCTTGTCTACATGGAGATGTTCTTTCTTTGCTTGTAATGTGTCATAGTATAGCGTTAAATCAATGTTTTTATTCAATTACAGACGTTTTTACTTCTTAAATTATGTGTCTGAAGGGACGAGCTAACTATATATAAGGCAGTGTCCAGCAGTGATCTGACCAGAACTGAAGAAGGATGAGCAGGGAAACGTCTTCACTCCTACAACTTTTTCGTCCAGTTGACAGATTTTACTTTTGTAAAAGCATTAAATCAATGTTTTTATTCAATTACAGATGTTTTTACTTCTTAAAAATGAAGATGAAATATATACATTCTTACTGTCTTGGTCTTTTCTCCTTGGATGGAAGGTAGAAAAGAGTTCAGAGGCAGTCATCTGGACACCGTTTTTGAAATCAAGACATTTCGGCTCCCATCCAGAAGCCATTTTCAATTTGATGGTACTGGTTTGAGACACTGGGATTTATACCACTCTACTAATCCTAGTGCCTCAAGTCAGTAGAGTTGAACTGAAAATGGCTTCTTGATTTCACAGTTTCCAGATGACTACCTCTGAAAACTTTTCTACCTTAGACCGCTCCTGGACGAATGGGGGGTTACTTTCCAGGCGAAGCAATAACATCTCCGTAGAGACGAGCAGCTGGCAAACCCTCTACTAGAAAAGGAGGCATGGGACGAGATTGAAATTTAGTGTCACGATTATCATGGCCAAAATTACTGCGATTAACAATTATATCACGATAATTATTAAAGCTGCTGACAGTTTAAAATGTTATGGATATTAATAATTAGCATTTTAATCTTATGAATAAGTTTGATTTTTAAAGAACTGTTATAATATTGTACTTTGTTATCAGTCAAAACAACTACAATCTAGCGGAGAATATTCTGGATGAGCAGGGCCGTCAACTGAAATTTGGGGGCCCGGGCCGAGAAGTCTCACACGGGCCCCCCTCTAATACAAATTAGTAGGAAGAGAGTCCCATTCTGGGCCCCTAAACCCCGGGACAACAGACCCCTTTGTCCCCCCCGTTAACTCCGTTGTGGATACGTTTTTTTCTGCAATTCTGGTGATACAATGACGATTATCTTTGTTGGCGATTATCACGATATAAAATCTCCCACGAGCCAGTACTGTTGACCCTTTTTATCACGATAAACGATATTATTATTTATCATCCCATCCCTACAGAAATGTTACATAGTATGTTGTTAAAAGTACAAAAAAAGCGACCTGTAATTGTCATGTTCTAGTCTTACTGTCATCCCAAGATAATCGTTTTGGCAAATATTTGTTCTATTAACTGGTTTTACAAGTTGTTTTTCCAAGTACAGACAGGCAAATGGGGAACAACACTCATTCTGCGACAAAATTTTGTTCAGTGGAGGCACGGCAAGCTAAAAGAGAAAAAAAAAAAATTGTTCTTAAATGAACTTGTCTGTTGAAATCTTACGAAACCTCCCTGTTAAATAATCCCACCCAAACAAGCCTAACTTTGTGTACACTTTCTCTTCTTTCTCATCCAGCTCCTGTATCTCCGCCGCAGACGCGAGCGGCCCCGGTGAGCCACCTCATTTTGTTCTCATTCTTTGAGGTAAAGTGATGTAATTAGGAGTAATCGCAATGCAAATTTGTGCGTATCCCTAGGCGACGATCGCGAAGGGAAACAACACCGAGCGCACGCAGACTTTCGCGGCGGAGCGAGCAGAACGCCGGCGTATTTCCATGCGGACGAGTCCAAATGCGACCGCCACGTGACCACATTTACCAAGTGTATAAAGGCATCAGGTAGGTCAAGCCGGTGCAGAAATGGGGCAACGGTCTGTTGAATTATTTACCCGTGTCTGACTGTCCAGACCAATTCATAGTCCCCTGTTTACCGCTATTTGCAACACAGCGTGCTTTTTGAGTCCATATCTTGAATTTTTAATGATAAGTGTATGCGGCATTCAGGTGGAACTTCCATGGATGGATTTTCTGCTATCAAAATGACTGCGCTCGGAAGACCTCAATTTCTGGTAGGTGCTCGGAACAAATTTTAAAGAGGAAGAGGAATATGAAATGGACTGGACTGAGCCGATGTTTTTTTTTTTTTTTTTTTATTCATTTTGAAGCTGGAGTTCTCAGAGGTCTTGGTAAAGTGGCAGAGGTTTTTTAATTTTCTGGCCTTGAAGCAGGGGAAGGCCAGTGGAGCGGTCCTTGAACAGAGGGTAGACCTAACGCAGCTGCAGGTAAATACGAATAAGTTTATTTGCAAAAACAGATATTTCCGTTTTGAAAAAGTCAGTTTTGTTTCTTTTTATTACCGTCTTGTTCTGTTATGGTACAAGATGGTACCCAGCTGAGTGGATTTTCTCGATGAGGAGCGGGGTATTCGTTTTATTGCACTAAAATACAAAATACTGATTGAAAAACTGAAAAAAATGTACTGTATTTTCTGGAGTATAAGTCGCACTGGAGTATAAGCCTTGGCTGGACGCGTCTCCATGTTAACGTTAACCTGCGTGTGTAGTTGTGTTTTGAGACACTAGAGGCCGCTAACGGGCTAAACCTTTGTAATTATCTTGCTCGGCCTCTGCAATTTATTTTGATTCCGTTTTGAACTCGTTGTGCCTCCTTTCGCTGTTTTTTATTATTTTTTTATCGAACACTTCTAATTCTATCACCAAATGTAACTTGTATTCCCTTACATTTACTTTATACTATTTACCCGTTTACCATCTGGGTTGTGTTACTTCCTTTCATCCCTAGGAACGGTTTGTAACGCACGCAAACACATGCCAATAATCCAGTGTAATTACTGGGCTCAGATTACTCTAGTCAGGTCCTGCCCTCTTCTTCCAAATGCACCCGCTGATATACGAGAAGTCAGTTTGAAAAAGTACATTTTAGATAATCAAAAGTGTCGACATCTGCACATAATGATGTTTTATATTGGTATGGCCTGTAGGAAACACACTGTATTGGACATGGGGATATTTTATTGTATTTTACTGCTTATGTTAATGATGAACTGATGGTCTTATAATGTAATTGTAATGAAATGTGTATTTTAATGTGCGTTCACCTGCCCAGGGGCTGCACATGGAAAGCAGCAGTAGCTAAATCTGGTACAAATCTTTTCTTTCATAAGATTAATGAATTTGTACATGGCCCCTGACAAATACAGAACAAAGAAAGCACGAAAGATGTTCAGATGTTTTTTTTTGAAATGGCGTTTATCTGTTTTTGCGTATTACGTCTTCAGCTACAACTATTTCTACTTTCTGCTGACAACAAAACGCATTACATTTGGCCACTGTACATCTATAGGAATACCTGACCACACTGGGCGCCACTGGGGACTATCACGGCTGGTTTACGGAAAATAACAAAGGATCGTCCGGGTGAGCATCCTCTGGCTTTACTCTCTACCCGCCGTATTTTACAGAAGCTCAAAAGCAAATGCAATACCATGTTTTTGTCTGGACAGCACCATCGATGTTTTGGACTGGAGCAGCCTTTTCGACGACAGAGAAAAGAGTTCAGACCTGCTTCTTGTCCCGAATGTTGAGGTAAGTGCAAAAACTGTATGAAATATAAGAAAGGCTGACTATCTGAAAAAAACTGAGCACATCTAAGAAGAATTATTCATTGCGATTCCAGTTTAACCCGTCTATAATTAAACATTCAAACGCCAATAGTGCAGATGGTAAGTGATGAGCATATTAACATTTTTTTCTATACTTACCCTCATTTTAGTGGTTTATAATCGTCAAATTAGTAGTTTACAAAGCACCAGATGCCTGTTAATGTCTTTGTTAGCTCTGTTACTAACAAAAATCTACCTCACTATAGTTACGGATACGGTGTGAAGCGATACAGCGGTGAAAATATTGTCTTAGTGTCATTCACTGCTTTTTATAACGTATAATGCAGCTCTGTATTCAACGATTGAGACTTTCCCCCACCCACTTCTCCTATTGGTCAGCTTCCGTCATGATCTGAGTGAGTGACAGGTGGAGTTAACCAATCACAGTGAAGAGCAGTGGTGGATGAAGCACTCCATTTTGCTACTTAAGTAAAAGTACAGATACAGAGGCAAAACGTATCACGTAAAAAGTATCACATGAAAAAATCGACTTAAGTAAAACTATTTAAGTACCTGTTTAAAAATGTACTTTAAGTATTTCACAAAAGTGTTGAATGTAGAGATATAGATAAAAAAATGATACATATTTTGGTCAACAGTGACAATATGAATCAATTTATTATTTTTTCGTATGAATTTTGTGTATTTATTTCTGTTTGCTCAAAGCCGAAGCTTGAACTTTAAAACTCTAGTCAGGATGTTACCACGAGCACAGTAAAAATAACCCCTTAAATCATATGAAAAGTACTTTTTACTTTTGAGTCCAGTTAAAAAATGTAGTAGAGTTGAAAGTACAGACACCTGCTTTCAATGTAGTGAAACAGTTAAAAAATGTAGTAGAGTTGAAAGTACAGACACCTGCTTTCAAATGTAGTGAAATAAAAGTAAAAAGTAACTGTAAAATGTACTTAAGTAAAGTACAGATACCTAAAAATACCTAAAAAGTACAGTACGTTACTACTTGTACTTCGTTACCTTCCACCACTGGTGCAGAGTGAACTCTCAGAAACAGCTGATAGCTTTAGTTACCTCTTTAAGGCTGCAAAGAGATACTTAGTAAACATAGAAAAAAAATCACAAAATTAATCTTTTGGCCCTTATAACCCCAAATGAGAATAAAGCAAAGAGAAAAATAGACAAATGTAGACAATATGTTTCTTTATTTTGTAGTTGGGCAAGCTGGAGCCTCTACTGAAGGACTTCACAGATGAAGATGAACAGCAGTTGCAGCGGATTTTGCAGCGTATGGATGTATTAGCCAAGGTATGTTCCTTTTAAAAACTCATTAGCCTGTTCCCAACGCGTTTGTTGCTTTTCTCTTAGGAACAAGCCCAAAAAGTCATTTATAAAGTAAAACACGCCTTCTTTGTCGTGGCATTTTCAGTGAAGCTTCTTGAGATACGTCTTCATTACACACATCCCTCACGCGGTCCGTACATCCACCAAGTATAAAAAGATGTGCCTCCCAGAGAAAAGAACGGCTGAAATGAAACGTGCGCTGGGTCTGCGGCTAATGGCGTTATAATTAGCACAGTGACACGTGCACCATATTGTAAAGACTCTCCTGACACTTGCTGTAGACAGATGAGCGTGTGCTTTCAGAGCTCATGTGTTCCCCGTGCGTTTTGCAGTGTGCTGTGGAGAATGGGGTGCGTTTGATGGTGGACGCAGAGCAGACCTACCTGCAGCCCGCGATCTGCCGACTCACGCTGCAAATGCAAAAGCTCTACAACAAAGAGACGCCCGTCATCTTCAACACTTACCAATGCTACCTCAAGGTCAGAACGCACACACTCCGGAGCACGTTTACACCACGTTTACAGCATTCACCGTGAAAACATCTGGAGACTACACAGGTTTGGAGATATCATCGAATTTACACCAAACTCTATTTACTGTATATTTAATAGGAGTGTGGGCTCATGAAGGATCTTGAACAACATGGGAGAAGAAATGACTATTGTTTTGTTTTTTTTTACCACAAACTATAAAAGAAATAGATTGTTATAGATGTTACTCTCATGAAAAATATCTGAGTTCTATTTGGCTTCCGTCTCAAAGCAGTGAGGGATCCTGTTTACTCAGGCTGTTTCCTCTTGAGCGGCAGAAATCGCCTGTTGCCATTGTTGTGTAGCACAGATTTCCCATAAACAGTCACAAAGTGTTGCGCATTTCCTTATTCAAAACGCCTTTGGTACGACAGCACTGACTGATTACTCTGCCAACTTGTTATTAAGTGATTGCTATTATTTTTCATGGTTCATTCCCACTGCTGCCCACAGAGGGCGACCAAGTGCTTAAAAATATTATACACATTATACAATTTTAAATGCCAACTCACTGACTGAGGTAGCCCCAGGGTAGCACCAGGCACCGGGGTCAACCGAAGTCTTTAAGGCCATTTAAGCCTTATTGTTGTGAATAAAAACGTTTAAATAATAAGAATTATTTATGTCTTGTTTTGTTATAATTTGGTTTATTATTATTTGTAGAATTACACAATTGTACTTTGCCTCCATTATTCTGCCTCGGTCCCTCTGAGTGAGGCGGCCAATCAGATTTGGTCACTCCTTAGAGATGTTCTTAATTAAATGTGCTATTCCAGGGGAAATCAAGGTTTTTTATTGTTTTTCATAAATTTGATTTAAGCCAAACAATGCTGCTTCAGTGTTTCTAATGGAGACTGGTTGGTTGATATTATCACGTTTAAGCGCTTACCTCGTTCCCCTCGCAGGACGCCTTTAACAGTGTGAGCGCGGACGTAGAACTGTCCCATCGCGACGGCTGGCGGTTCGCTGCTAAGCTGGTGCGTGGGGCCTACATGTACCAGGAGCGAGAGAGAGCAGAGGAGCGGGGATACGAGGACCCCATTAACCCCGACTACGAGTCCACCAACAGGATGTACCACAGGCAGGAGAACACACACTTTGAAACGAGCGCTTTGGTCATGAAAGGACAAGTATGTTCTGCATAATGAACCCTAAAAAGACACGCGATACACTCACATGAAAGAGGCCCGGGTTTAAGTGAACGGACCTTTGGCGTGCGCTTCGACAGCCTTTGCTAATGCGCCCGGTGTCATTGTCCCAAGTACAAGCGGCGTAATTTCCGTGGGCTCCGTGCTGCAGTCTTTTGACCTTATTCAAAGCGGCACAATGAGGTCTCCCTGTAGTGAACAAGATTGGAGGTTGCGCAGAGGAGAAAATAGGAGCTTTTGCCGCATGCTCTGAATGTGCTTTTGAGGTAAACAGCGTGCAGCGTGGCTCATTAATGTGAAATGTGAGCCCAGAATGCGTGGTATGGTACACTACATATTTATTTCAAGCCCACTCTTTCATCGAAACGCGGCGCTGCACCGTACCATGCCACTTAAATGTTAATGTGATACTTAATGTTTATTTACGGTGTATTATGCCGTGTTCTCTATAGTGTAAAGCCCCCGATGGTTGAGATTAATATCTAAGATGCAGTATAGATTACAAACTTAGACTCGTGTGTGTGTGTGTGTCACCGCTGATCCAACAACAATAACACAGTGCATATAGTAAAGGGTTGGCCTCTTACTATTTTAAACCATCAACAAATGTCATTGATAATATGAAGTCTGTGTATAGTCCACGTAATGATTATTCGGTTCATCCGGAGCCAGTTTTCTCAGTGATTGGTTAGTTGCAATTAATCAATTAACTTGTTTCAGCCCTAGTGTTTTCAAAAGTCAAATGTATTTTACTTCTATAAAAATATTGTCTCATTCCAGTATGATCAAAACTTGAACCTGAACTTTTTGCTTATGTTCACATTATAATAATCCAGGATTCAACCAAGACTGTCTACAGCACGAGTACTGGAAATACAAATACTGCAAAATAAACAGGGTGTCCATGAAGTCTCTTTACAGTTTTTAAATTTAATTACAAAGGCAAGTGATGAGATATATTAATTAGATTCGTTCTGTTGTTCCTCAATCAAACATTTCATGGAAGGATTGGAAGGGATGGACCGATTCTGTGGCCACCACGTTCACCGGGAATCACACCTCTGGATTTCTTTCTAATGGGCTGTGTTAAAGATATCGTGTATCGAACAATGATGCGAGACATTACTTAACTAAAGCGAAAGATACAGATGCGATTGTAACCGTTGATGAGGCTCTGCTGCAGCGAACAGGGCAAGAAATCCAGTCCCATCTCGATGTGCTTCGTGCGACTAATAGTGCCCATATAGAGGTGGATTAAATGAGGTAAAACACTTGAATACAATAGAACAAGTCTGATTAAGATATCATATTAATTGCCTTTGTAATACATTTTTTTTATTATAATGAGACTGTATAGACTCCCTGTAAAACTGAAACCAATAAATAGTTACATTATAATCAGTTACGTGTGTTTTAACATCAAATACTGCAGACCTAATCCAAACAGTGCACACATAAGTTCAAAATAATACTTTTTTCCTGCTGTTTGAATCAGGTGCCTGGACTTTGTGCTGGACGAGATCGCTCTGAACGGGAAGGCTAACGTGATGGTGGCTTCACATAACGAGGACACAGTCAAACACACCTTGAGGCGGTACGGAGTCCGCCTCCAGAAAACCTGCTTAGCATCGATCCGCGTCTTTATTTCTATATAACCTGGTTTGTTTTGTATCCCTCCTCTTCAGGATGAATGAGCTCGGCCTCGCGCCCAGGGAGAACAAGGTGTACTTCGGACAACTACTGGGAATGTGCGATCAGATCAGTTTTCCACTTGGTAAGGAAATACATTCTACGCCAACCGAAACCCTTAGGAAACGATCTTCCTGGAATCTCATAATACACAATGTTAGTGTAGAACCAGAAAAGGAATAATTAGGCTTTTATTTGTTTGGGAATTGTTATTTGGAAGGAATATCGTAGGAATGTGCAACTCCAAAGACGTGACGTTGTTATCAGTTGAAATGACTTTAAGCTATAAGGCTGAAATTATGCTGTTAGCATTTTCTAGAACGTGAACGAAACCAGCTGCGAGAAATGCATGAAAAATTCTGCAATTTATATGGAACACAGTGTAACAGTGAAGTCCTTCCATCCAAATCCACGTTATTTATAAAGCGCATTTTATAAACGAGCAATGTCCGAAGTGCCGCGTAGAGACACGACGACAATTTTTAAAAAGAACATCTGCTAGCTCCGCAAATGTAGCTCACAAACAGCCTTAAATAAAATAAAATTTAAAAAAAACACAAGCTCCAGTGGTATTAAAAGTCAAAGAGTAAAGTAGCGTGTTTTCCAGCTAACATCTAAAGTAAGCTAGTGCTATCGGTGCTAAAAACGTGTTATTTAAGAAGCCTCACGTGACACAATCCATGTTCACTGATTGTTTTTCTTCTCCCCCGCGCTAAAATATGAACTGTATTCTAATCCCGACAACGTTTTTTACATCTTTCGCTCCGTGCAACGCTGTATCAGTCAATCCGTCAGCGTTGTCTCCCGCAGCAGATGTTGCTATTCTGTTTGTCGGTAGCGCGCATGTCTGAAACCCATAACACGACGCATGAACTGACACTCACTGGTATTGACAAGCTGTCCGAAGCCCTCACCACTAACTGCTTTGTTTGTCCGGGAGATAGACGGCAGCGGAAGGCAGTTGTCTGTCAGACGTAGATCTGTCCCGTTCAGTCATAAAAGAAACACACTAAAGGTTAGCTACTTTCGGTCGCCATTTGAGAAGCGATAACTTAAACGATACGAACGTGTCAGGTAAGTTTAAGTCTATGTATTTGTTAGTTTTTTTTTGTTTTTTTAATACTTTTTTGAAGCCACGGGTTCTTGTTATTGGCAAATATACAAACATCTGCGTCTAGGGTTAGGATATGGTTTAATCGCATCACCATGAAACAAAGTAGAAAGACAGATGTGTGCGTTTTCCGGTAATTACCACGAAACAACCATATTTACAACTTTAGTTAGCATGCTAATCCTGTCCTATTCCCATACTGTTACTGTGGTTTGAAGTAATGTGCTGGCGTAACAGTTAAGAGTAACGTAGAAATCCATTCAAAGTGTTGGTAAATGTGCTCTATTTATTAGTTTAGTGGATTCTGAGCCATATGTGAGATGGGGCCAATGCCTCAGAGGTCTGTGCTCTCCAACTGCTTCTGTCTCTATGAACTGTTCATTTTCATACAGAGTTAGACAGGTTTAGAAACAACAGCTGCAAGGCACAATCAGAGAGCCTTTTGTGAAGGACCCACAAAAGATGACAATTAAAACAATGTTACAGCAGAGAATAACGAGCGTGAACTTTAAAGACCCAGTTCAAAGATAGATGAATATACGTTTTAAGGATACGTAAACACATACTTAAAATGTACACTGTCTGGCCAAAAAAAAGTCGCCACCTGGATTTAACTAAGCAAATAGATCTGGGGTCGCTGCAGTTGGTCAGGTCTAGGTTCAGCAACAGTCTGTGCTCAAAGAATGAGGTCAGCTGACCACCTGAAAATACTGAATGACCATGTTATTCCATCAATGGGTTTTTTCTTCCCTGGTGACACGGGCATATTCCAAGCTGGTGATGCCAGGATTCTTCGGATTCCATCAATGGGTTTTTTCTTCCCTGGTGACACGGGCATATTCCAAGCTGGTGATGCCAGGATTCATCGGGCTCAAATTGTGACAGAGTGGTTCAGGAGCATGAGACGTCATTTTCACACATGGATCGGCCACCGCAGAGTCCAGACCTTAACCCCATTGAGAATCTTTGGGATGTGCTGGAGAAGGCTTTGCCATCATCAATGCGAGATCTTGGTGAAAAATTAACGCAACGCTGGATGGAAATAAATCTTGTGACATTGCAGAAGCTCATCGAAACAACACCACAGCGAATGACGTAATCAAAGCTAAAGGCGTCCAACGAAATATTAAGTGTGTGACCTTTTTTTTTTGGTGGCGGCTTTTTTTTTGGCCAGGCAGTGTATACTCCTATTCATTTAAAGGTTCGCTCTGGTAGAGGGTCCACTCCCTGCTTATCTCCAATGACACGTTAATGCTTTTGCCTAGAATGTTCCGCTGTATGGCATTAAATGTATCTTCATGGAGACAAACAGGTAACGTCACCAGGTCAAGTTATAGGTCATTTGTGGAGAGGTGACCCTGCTCACATTTTTAATCAATAAAACACTTTTAAGGAGTGAATAAATAAATAATAAATGCATTTAATGGAGTTCTGTGGAACATTCCAGCCAGAGTAATAAAAACCTGTCAATGGAGAACAGAAGATACACCCCTCAATAGAAAAACAGTGTCATACCGCACCTACTGTAAACTAAACACATCGTACACAATTCGTATTTTCCTCTTTCTTTACCGTTTTGCTTCAGGCCAGGCCGGCTTCGCTGTGTACAAGTACGTTCCCTATGGTCCGGTGGATGAGGTGATGCCCTACCTGTCGAGGAGGGCCCAGGAGAACCGCGGCTTCATGCAGGGGGCCCAGAAAGAACGCGAGCTGCTGTGGAGGGAGCTGAGACGCAGGCTGGGCTCTGGAGAGCTCTTCCACAGACCTGCGTTCTGAGGGGGAGGAGGCGTCGGGCCGTAGTCGAGTCTTTTGTTTTGATCATCTCAGGTGAAGGGCTGCTGCTTTAGCGTTGGCGCTGGATCTCCAAAAGCTGTCCCACTCATGAACTCTGTACCGAATGTCAAAGTGCTCTTTTATTATCGCTCATCTTCACTCAGTTTTGTGTTACGTAAAGCGTCTCCTCAGATGTTAAGTGCACAGTTGCTTTTGAAGTTGTTCTAGTAGATGAGGTGCTTGTTAACGCTGCGCCGTGTTCTATATAAATCCACTATTTTTGTTGAATGTTTCCTCTCCAACAGTAGCGCACAAAACCAATACTGCAGTGGTGGATGAAGTACAGATACGGAGGTAAAAAAGCTACTCGAGTAAAAGTACCACATGAAAAAATCGACCTAAGTAAAAGTATTTAAGTACCCGTTTAAAAATGTTCTTCAAGAGTAAAAAGTGTGAGTGTTGTTGATTTGTTAAAGTGTTAAATGTAGAGATATTGATTAAAAATGATACATATTTTTGTCAACACCAGCAATACGTAAAAGTAAAAAGCACCCACTGTAAAATGTACTTAAGTAAAGTACAGATACCTACAAATTCGACTTAAGCACAGTACTTTACTACTTGTACTTCGTTACCTTCCACCACTGTAATACTGATATCGGATGTTTTGGTATTTGTTCAGCCGATATGTTATTCATGCAAAGTTGTTCAGTAGTTACTTGTGAGATAACACACTTGGATCCATTTTGTAACTGTGTTTTGAGGAGGAAATGCCATTATCAGCTCCTTACACTGGTATCGGTTAATATCAGATATCGGCAAATACTTAAAGCCAAAGTATAAATGGTCGTATATTACACAGAATTGACTCTTGTGAGCTTTAAGTCATGTTCTAACGCTGTTACCTCCTCAAAAACATCTCTGGAGTTGTGTTTTGTTTCATTCACACACGTTTGAGTAAAACTTTATTATTCGTCCGTCCACATCTCCAAAGCTCAAAATGCTCTGTTCCACTTTGTGATGTCACGTAGCGGTAGTTTTCAAGTTAACGTCTACCTTTTACCTTTAGTTGAGTAAAGATTGACATTTCCAGGGCTGAAAATATCCAAATGATTCTAATGAAGGCGTATGAAGTTTAAAAACGCAGTGGACCACTTTTTGTATTACCTCATTACATCACAAGGTGGAACAGAGTGTTTTTTTCTTTCAGTCTGAGCGAAGAACGCAGCCTAAATTTTCAGGATTTGTGTGTTAAACATGCGCGAACGAAACAAAACACAACTCCAGGTACGTTTTTGACGAGGAAACATTATAACGCGGATCAGAAAACAGCGCGATACGTGCCCTTTAATACCGAAGGAAACCACTCTTTTAAAACAGATACAGTCTATACGATGCAATCCGTACATTAAGAGCCGCTACAGTTTATACGCCTGCACTTTTACTTTACCTAATACCTCAGAATTTATTGAAACGCTGTTCGTCTTCCGCCCCGCTGCCCCCCCGTCTCTCCCCATGCGCCGCGTCGCCCGTCTTTGCATCTAAAAGCGTCCCTCATTCAGTCTCCCACTTGTCTATAAAGCTCCCGTATCCATCAAGCGGGCACCTTTACTACTCCGAGAGGACTCCCTTAAATGTCACGCAGAGCGGCCCAGTGTCGCTTTTTATCGCCCTATTTATTTTGCAGTGGGACAACAATAATAAAAAATAACGGGGTTGATTTAAATGGCCGTAAAAGGAGGCATCGATACACCCACCCGCGTTGAGTTTTTTTTTTTTTTTTTTTTTTGGGGGGGGGGGGGCCGG
>KN472307.1:0-20717 GCA_000787095.1 Periophthalmodon schlosseri | reverse complement strand
TCTTCCCTCACCGGTTAAAGATAGATGATAAAAAGAATCTCGTCTCAATTTCTTACCGTCTGCCATTTTCCTCCAACACCTAAACCTTTTGTTCTGTGCCCAATGAATGGCGCCCATGTATTATAGATCATTAAAGCGCTTTCATCTCAGCCTCTTTGAGATGCACGCCTCTCCCTTTGAACGTGATAAGCTCGCTGTGGCGGGAACGTGGCATAAAGAGGCAGATGAGAGCTTTGGGTGGTGGCATGCTCCAGAGAAAGTGACTCTGAAGAGGAGGAGGGTAAGTGTCAAAGTGATCCCACACAGATGCTACACAAACAATACTAACTCATTACTACACGGGTTGTTGTCGAGCATAAACTGACTCCTCTCTAGGAAAGATAAAATTATCGAACCAAAGGGGTCCTAAGATGGACCCCTGGGGCACCCCTTTGGTCAAAATGTACAGTTCTTAACTGTTGTTTAATGCATGTAAATATTTCTAAACCCGGAAACTCAGTATTGGAAACTTATTGCACTTAGACCTTAGGGTTTGAGAATTACCTGCATGACACATTTCATCCAAAACACTTAACATCACTCACCTCCTCCTCAAAGTGCTCTGTAATCATAACTTTTATTTTATTTTACCATACGTATATTTTATTTTTATCATAATATTCCCAAAAAACGTTATGTTTGGTGTGTTGGACAATGCATTTTAATAATTCATATTTCCAGTTGATGAAAGTGAGAAGTATTTCTTGAATGTTTATATCAAAGTTTCTGGTCATCTCCGAGTGCGAGCAGAGATCTTACGGGGCACAGTTTGATCATTAGTTTGGATTGGTGGAGTGCAGTGACAAATGAGAGCAGTGCCCCATGGTCACCTGTTCCTTTAATAAGAAATAGAACCATTCTTCATCACAGGATAGAGGCTGTGCGAGGCTGAGGGAAGACTGTGTACTCCTGTGAGCAACGACAATGACTTTTTATTTATTGTTTCATTGAGCGCGCTCCAGGATTGTCTCTGCCAAATTATGTCTGGCATTGAAGCTCATTTTTGGGATGGACTATACAAAGAAAGCCGGAGGCGGGAGTAGCAGCAATAAGGCAACAGTGAAGGATGGAAGCATAAATGAAAAGAAATATGAGTGTGTCTATAATATAATGAAATGCAATAAGTAGTGAAAATATATTTAGAAAGAGTATTATTAATAACTGATCACTGGAGTAAATTATTATATCACACGTTCAAATTATTTCCGCGCTTTCCATCGCTTGCTTTGGAAAACATTCTGAAATATTAAACAGCTGATTAAATTTTTTATGCTAATCGTAGCCTCAGAACGAGACAGGAAACACATTTGTCTTATCAATTTCTCATGGCCTAAAACTTGATCATAACAATATTAAAACGCTCCCTTCATGTTTAATGTCTAGCCCCACTGTGCATGCATAGTTCACTCCATGCTTTCTCCGTATGTGTGATTGGATTTGTGAGCTACCTGGAGAAGACGCTGTGCCGATCCTTGGTGCGGTGATCCAATTGTCATGGCTGAACAGTTGGAGGCACATTAGCCAGGCAGTGATGCTGAGATGAAAGCGGAGACGACCTGGTTTTCTGCCTGCTTGGGCGCTGTGCTGACAAACAAGCCCACCACCAGATTGTTCTTTGGATTTGTCAGAGATAATTCGCAGGTGTTTACGAGTTGCCATGCCAACAGAGTATCTAAACCGGGCTCAGCGGAATCGTATAAGTCGCCAGGAGATGTCCAGTCCGCTTTATCTGTCTGCGATTTACTTTTAAACATAGATTTTTGTGTTGGAAGCTTGTCTAGTGCATGTACCTGGAGTTGTTCAGTTCAGCTGACTGTATTTGTAGCCGTAGGTGGATGTGTTTTGCAACATTTTTTTATGTCTGTGTAATCCCTCAGTTGTCTAGATCTGATCCCTAGTAAAAGGCAAAATTCAATTCTGTCAACTGGACAAAAAGTTATTTAAGTGAAGACGTTTCGCTGCTCATCCAAGCTGTTTCAGTTCTGGTCAGATTGCTGATGGAAACTGCCTTATATCTGTCTGAAGGGAGGAGCTAACAACACTACAAGCAGGTGTGTTAGTTTCAGTGTAGTTAGCTCCTCCCTTCAGATAAATATAGGGCAGTGTCCACCAGCAACCTGTCCAGAACTGAAGAAGGGGCTTGGATGAGCAATAAAACGTCTTCACTCAAATAACTTTTTGTCCAGTTGACAGAATTGATTTTTAATGTTTTTTTTTTTATGTTTGGCATCTACACATGTAGGACAACAACATGACAGACACATAATCAAACATTCAGAGATTACCACTGGCTTGCAGAATCCAATTATTATTAATACATATGTTGGTAAGAAATCCCTTGAAATTTTGAAGACAAATTGCTGAGATTTTTTCATAAAGATGGCTGCTGATGGAGCAATTTTTCTGCAACTTGGCTTTTAGAATCTGTGTCACGATGGGAGGAGGTGGAACGCCTCAAATAAGGATGGGAGTTGCAACTCACAATCTTGGAGGCTACACGCTGTGCCTGCCTCATGTAAAGGGCCTCAAGATTCACCTGGACTGGAGTTTCTGATCTTCAGGTTATAGTAGACACACAATGGAGGTGTATTCTACTAAAAATCTAGAAGAACTGTTGCTCTTTTGCATGTTTTCCTAATGATTCAAAAAATGCACACCATTTTTTTAATACATTCTTTCAAAAGTAACATTGCAGGTCAAAAATACTAAACTAGCTTCCTGTTATTTTTTTCTTATTTCTTTCCGACCGTGTAGTACATGGTGTCAGCAAGGTCACATGGACAACACAAACATCATGCACTGATTTAAAATAAAAGATTAAAGATCTATATTACACAAAATTGACTCTTGTGATATTTAAGCCATGTTATAATGCTGTTACCTCATCAAAAACATACCTGGAGTTGTGTTTTGTTTCATTCACACGTTTGAGTAACACTTTATTATTAGTCTGTCTACATCTCCAAAGCTGAGAACGTTCTGTTCCACCTTGTGATGTCATGTAGCGGTAGTTTTCAAGTTAACAGCTACATTTTACGTTTAGTTCAGTAGAAATTGGCAATTCCAGTGGTCCAAATGATTCTAGTGAAGGCGCATGGAGTTTAAAACCACATGACATCACAAGGTGGAACAGAGTGTTTTCAGTTTGAGAGAAGAACTCATGCAGGTTTGTGTGTTAAACATGTGTGAATGAGACAAAACACAACTCCAGGTCTGTTTGTGATGAGGAAACAACATTATAACGTAGATCAGAAAACAGTGTAATATGGGCCCTTTAAACATATAACATTAAATCCTCACAGCACAGTGCAACATGGCGTCTGTATAAAAATACATAAAGAAAAACTACATTTCAACGTGAACAGAAATGAGGAACAAAACAATGATTTGTTTGTTGACTCTGAGGCTAAATTATTGAAGCATTCGTCCATAAACCTCAAGCTCATATTCATAGTTCATGGTGTGGTACTGCTCAGACGTATTCCTTGATTACTGAAGTAAAATCAGAAGTATACATTTATAATCACCCACCCTCCCTGTAGATTCATGTTGTTTAGTTTCCATATAATCCCAAATCTGTCTGAAATCATCTGTCACTGGATTAACATTTACTCAAAGATTCAGATCAAAACCCAGTCGCCCCTTTCCCTCTCTCTTTTCTTATTTCTTTTCTCAATAGAGCCGTTAAACCTTAATATCATACGTTGTATTCAGGAAGCGTCACAAATAAAGGCCCGTAACTGCCAAAGTATTGGTGTCAGACTAGATATTAAGCTTTAAACTCCACAGAGCCATGACAGCAATATTTTCTAGCATTTTGGTCCATTTCACTTCTGTCTAAACTTTTTCTCCAACAACATTTTCAGAATAAAACTTTACACAACGGGAAATCATTTTGTCTTGAATATATGTAGCGTTAATGTCCTCTACGCGTGGTATATTTGCATAACTTCCATGTGTTCTGTCTTAATGCATTCAGCCCATTATTAGCACTGTGGAGCTGCACATTAAGTACATGGATTACTTTGAATAACATTAAAATCCAAAGGAAAATGTTTTCAAATGAATCCAAATGAAGGCATTAAGGTAACAGACAGCCATTAGCAAAACAAACACACCACAATGTAGCACGTTCACTGCGCCGCTACTTATCAGGGTAATGCAAAAACTGAGCACTTTTCTCCAAATGCTAATGCTAATGTTGTAGCTGCAGTTTTTTTTCTGTTGTGGTAATGAAAGCCATTTTATAGTTGTTGTTTTTTTTTTTTTTGTCATATCATGCAGCCCCATAGCTTTGGTAGAAGTAGCAAGACATCAAGTGGCAGAATATTTTGTAGAAACCAGTGTTCTATCGATATATTCGCCTTATTCTGGAAGTTGCCATGGACGTTACCATCGCTACCCAGGTTGTATTGTTTTGCACGGCGACCTTGACAGCAAATAAGTTCTATCCGGAGTACAAAGCCGTTTTAAAGACTCCCAGAGAATCGGCACACAAATTTAGAACGTTTTACACAAATCAGCCTACTTTATATCAGATTTTAGCAGCAAAACATTTCCCAAATTCTCCATTGAAAAGAATGGGATTCCCACGTAACCCGGAAGTGCCGCCACAAAGAAAGCGTGGTATAGTAGCATTTACGCCAAAAGTGGGCGGGGCGGAATAAGTTCAATATGGTCAAGTCAAAAAATCCATATTAAAAATCCTATTATCAGCTATTAGTAATGATAATAATAATAATACCTTGGATTTCTAGCACCTTTCAAGAACGACTCAGTGCTTCAGCAGTTACCATTGAATTACATGGAAGCGCTTATAAAAAGAAAAAAAAAATCCCACCTGAATTTCTATAACACAACAATATCTTTAAGGACCAACAGCAATTTAACTGTGTTCTTAAATCACATGTTTAGCCTCCCCTCTGACATATATGTGCACGCGGATTAGTATTAACCTATTACATCCCTCATTAAAACGGGAGCTGGATAATTGCTGGTTGGTTATATTTGGGGCTGATGAGTCACAAACACCCCCCTCCTCTCGGTTACACAACCTCAGGCATTTGGTGGGGCTGCTGCCTAGAAGAGCACAGATTGTGTGGATAAAACGAGCCCCGGTCTGGCACATCTTCATTGATTTCTCTGTTTGTGTAGGCAGCGATACTATAATACGGCAAGCGTAAAGACGGGGCAAAGGACGGTCGCGTCGGCTGTTCTAGACTCTGTTCAGACGTTCAGACCATGGGGCCAAATGTGGAAAAATTGTCCTACTTTTTTTTCTCCCTCACCAAATGATCAGAGGCCGTTGGGTAAAAAGGGATGTTACTATGGCAAACGCTAGGGGGCAGTAAGAGTCTGTATAGCCCCCGTGTAAACCTGGACGCATAGTGTGTGCGTGTGTGTGTGTGTGTGTGTGTGTGTGTGGGGGAGAGATATGGAGAGAGGGAGAAAGGAGGGGGGGGGGGGGGGGGGGGGGGAGGGGATCCTTTCCGCAACGGCTTCTACCACACAATCCGCTGTCTGAAAAAGCCCTTTAAAAGGCTGTATGGAAATGCATGGTGCTTTCAACTGACCTATTTTGAGAGATTGGATGTTTGGCTTCCTTGAAAGGTTTTCTGTTTTTTTTTTTTTTTCTGTCCATTCATTTTTAGTTTGATCATCATTAGGATTTTTGGAAAGGACAGAGGAAGTCTTGGCAAACTGTTGGCATATTCATACACTTGGCATGGACGGAGATGAATCAGTGCTAAAAATATTATGTTTGTGCAAGACAGCGAAGAAGCACGGCAGTTTTGCAGGTTCGCGTACGCCAAAGCTGAGGTGCGTAGCAGAAAGTAACTTAACTGTACAGAGAAAAAGTACTACTCACGCATGAGCAAAACATCTGAGAAACCCAAATTTTGTTAAATCTATAACTCACATGCTCAAAGCCCTTCCCCCAGAAATAAAACCATCAATTTTCTGCTAAAATAGACTTACTTACAATCATCTGCTTCACCAGGTTTGTTTTTGGTTCACTAAAATTCTGCCCTGTGATGACTGTGAATCCCCCGGTGGATTTGAGCTCAAACGCTGCCGCGGGAGAGGTCAAAGGTGGGCTCTTGTGAGTTTGTGAAATGAGAGAATTCAAGGCACATTTCACATTTGATAAAGACTCGTTTTGTCTTCGGTTTTGAATTAGCTATTGTTTTTGTCAGACATGAGCGTTTGTTTACCTGCTTTACATATTTCGTGCATTCCTTAGAAGCGCCGCGTAATGGTGTAGCGCTGTGTCTCGTAGGCTACTTTACTTGGTTTTGCCAGACAGTAGGGGAAGCTTACGCCCCCTACTGTCTGACGCTTTCTCCAGGACTGCATCCCGTGTGTGATAAGATGTACACTCCCTCGTCACGATTTACGCTCCTTGGACCTTGTTTGCGGATCTCGATGGCCTCTCTGATCCAGCGGAGGTGTTTGTTGCTTTCAGCTCGGATGACCCTGGCATTGTTTCAGTCCATGAAGTGGTTTTGTCTCTTGCAGTGTTCGGATATGGCTTCAGATTTTCCTGCTCTCCTTGTTGTTTTATTGCTCTTGTTTATCTCTTGCCGTTTCTTCTTCACACTCTTTTTGATGTTCTTTTTTTCTGTGTTCCAAATGGTCTTCCCGTTTCCCCCACATCTGCTTTGTTGCATAGACATAGTATCTCATATATTGCGTCGCGTTTGTGTTCTGGTTTTATTCTGTCCTTTGATTTCGCTAATAGTGAGTTCAAGAAGCATAAATCGTGACAAGGAAGCGTCCACCTTATCACACACACGGGATTCAGTCCTGGAGAAAGTATCAGACAGTATTGGACGTAAGTTTCCTCTATCTGACAAAAAGAATCACTAATTCAAAGGCACATTTCTTCTATGACATTCGGTAAACAGAAGGGTGAGACTTGCAGGTGAAAGGCTCTTACTCTTTTGCACAGTTGGGCCCTTCAAGTGTGTTATGTCAACCGGCTCATTTTGAATTGGTTCTTGGTCCCCTCCGTCCAAGTGTGACATGGCAAACACAAAAAACGAGTGGGCATATAGGCTGAAAATAATCCAAATAATCACGTAAAAACAAACGCACAAAACAAAGAAATGTCCAAGCGGATACATTTTGGATGATAAAAGAAGTCGCACTACTTTTTACTTTAAGGTTCAGATGTTTTAACCTACTTCAAGACCTTCATAAAGATACAAAGGTCGCATAAACTTCACCTGCTGGCATTCATCTTGGCGTTGCAGTGAAGGCGATTGGAGTATGGAAACAAACAAAACAACGTATATTCCTCTCCATCGTGTTTTCAGATCGTCATTCATGTTAGCATAGCGTTTTTATCCTTCAACGGCTGTGCCCGAAAATCCTGCCCGGCCTCGAACCAATGTAAAGCGTCGCCCCCTCTCGCGCCCGCACCTATGCCGTGTAAGCGGGTGGCGGATTGATTTGTCCCGGTGCAAACGGTGAAACAATCTGATCAAAGAGGAAGCGGAAGTATGAGAATGAGGAGCGGGCTTCGCGGGGGGGTGCGGGCGCTTTCATTTTGACTTGATGGATTTAACTCTCATCGGGATGGACAGACTTATGACACATGGGAGATACCCGCTGTTCCGTTCCCTTTTATCTGCGCGAGTGTCTCTTCCCACAAAGAGTTGGAAAAACACTCCATTGTTCCCCGCACATGCTCGGATAAGGGTAAGACCGCAGATAAGAACTGGAGTAAATTCCTGTGTGTGTAAGAGGCTGGCAGACTTGTGATGGTATTGTTAAACCTAACTGTGTGTTAATAATGAATGCAATGAGCTGAAGGAGACGGGAGTGGGACCGATGGAGTCTGAGAGGAGTGAGTAACGCTTTAAGACCAATGACTCTTTGGTGAATATGAGCTCTCTTTCCATGTGGTAAAGTGTTTCAATTTGAAAATTATTTAGTTGTTATTTCCAGGACTGTTAGGGATCGTGCTGCGATAATGTTATTTTGTCTTTTTTTAATGTTCTGGTTGTATTCTGTGCTTTGGTTTCACTAATAACTGTCTGAAGAGGTACGAGGGAGCGTACACCTTCTCACACACATAGGATGCAGTCCCGGAGAAGGCGCCTCTGCTTTGAAACCGTTGGATCCACTCTTTCACTCGGCCCTTTGTTTTATTACAGGTGATGGATTTGAAACCCATCATTGTTTTCTCTATGGAAAAGTGGGTTGGCCAAGAGAGCAGCACTGTATGAAATGTATCTATAAAGGATTACTTCAAAAACTGCCAGAAGACCTCACATCCATGTTTTAGTTTAGTTTATTAGTTTATTTTAACAGGTACCATGTGCAAACACATTAATCTCATAAAAGAAGAAATGCTTTACACCAGATTTAGCTAAAACTAGTTTCCATCTGCATTTAACTATCCAGTCATTTACAATCAAACCTGCAGTCTCCCATTCTTTCATTTAAAAACATCACACTCCACATTTCCACATTTAAAAGTAATCAAATATATGTCAAAAATTACCAAAAATTAAGACACCACGTGCAAATCAGTGTTGACGGAGTTGACTTCTTAAAAGGACTTTTCTAACACTATAAGAGGAGTCCCTCAGGTCAGAGGAGAGTTTCAGCTTGTCTGGGACCTTGTTCCATTCTTTAATGCCGTTGTATGAGTGATAACGGAACATTTAATACCAGATCACATGACTGCATAAGGCTAAGAACTAGCCGCACCAAAACTGAGACGGGAAAGAGGCTTTTGGCTGTTTTGGGTCACAAAAAATGGAACACACTCCAAGGAAAAGCAAAACTGGATACGTTGGTGACACAATCGCAATTTAATAATCTGGTAACAAACTTTTATACACACACCTGCACCTGTTTTTAATGTTTTATATGGACTTGTATCCTTGTTTTTTTCAGTTTGTATTGTATTTTAAAGAGGGCATCCATGAAAACGAGAGTTATCATTGGGTTCCCCTGTATAAATAAAGACAAAGAAAGAAGGACAGTAGGGGACGTAAGTAAAGCAGCCTACAAGACACATCACTACACCATCATGTGACGCTTCTGAGGAAGATACAGGAAGTAAGCGAAACATGTAAAGCAGGTAAACAAACGGTAATTCTAAGGTACATTTGTTCTATGACATTCAGTGAAGAGACAGACTGAGACTACTGCAGATGACACTGACTGAATATGAGCTCTGGCCATGTGGCTAAGTGTTTCAGTTTGAGAATTTAGTTGCTATTTTCAGTTGCTATTTTAGGGATCATGTTGTGATAATATTATTTAGTCTTTTGCCTGTGATAAATTATTCAGTTCTAGTTTATTTTCGTACTGACTTTGCATCAAGACGTGTTGAGAGAAATATGCAACAAACACCTGATCCACTCTTTTTGATCCCCAAACAATTGATCTGACAAAGTTTTCTCATAATCATGGGACTTGGAAACCCTATACTAATACAATTAAATGCATGAGGCGACCATGGATGGCATATAAGAAAAAAGGGAAGTCACCAACCTTTTGTATCTAGACTTTTTATGGATTATAAAGGTGCATTATGTAACTTTTCTGGTGGTAGGATCTGCCACTTGCTTATTTTCATGTAGATGCTTTAATGGGGCGACAGTAGCTCAGTTGGTGTTAATCCGCTGATCCGAAGGTTGGCTCCCGGAAATGAATGCTGCCGTTGTGTCCTCGGGCAAGACACTTAACCCACCTCGTCCCCAGTGTCTGCGTACACTGGTGTGTGTGTGTGTGTGTGTGTGAAGGAGTGAATGGTTCCTTGATGTAAAGCGCTTTGAGTGACTTGAAGGTGGAAAAGCGCTGTATAAAAATTTGATTTACCGTTGACCATTTAGCATGGCATTAAACATATCTATCGCCATGGAAACTACTTACGGGTCAGATCCGTAGAAATGCGACCCGACTCAAAAAAGGAATGCATGTTTTTAGCAACACAAAACACAGGTAAATGATGGTTTGCATAGTGTAGAACATCGCAGGCAACATAATAACTTTTCCAAGACACAAGCAGATGGTGGGCTGTCCAGTTACATAATGGACCATTAATTAATTTTGCCACGTTGTGCCACGGCCAAAACGGGAGATCGTGAGATAGTCGCAAAACATAAGCCTTCTGAAGCCGCACCGTTGCTCCCTTATCTTTTCTCCTCTCCTTTCACCAAATGCTGCTGTAACTGTCCCGAGGCTGGCAAAGCAGTATTAGCCACATCTTCAGACAGCGCCTCGACCCCCTTTCCCGTTGTCATTGAGCTGGGAGAGGGAGTTTCAGAGCACCTGCCATCCCTCTGATAGGCCGCTCGATAAAAGAATAAAGCCGTTCCGAGATGCAGAAGAGGCAAGAGGGTGGGTATCATCATAACAACCTTTAGGCAACTGGGACAGGCACAAGTTGGCTCCTGAGGCCAAGATTGTGAGACTCTGATTTCGTGTTGCTCCGCTGATAAGACACTAAACTGAGGCAGGCTCCGGGACCTGGTGTGTGTGTGTGTGCGTGTGTGTGTGGATGGGTATTTATTGCATTGTGGGGATCATAATCTGTACATCTCGGGGGGAAAAATCAGACCCCCATGAATTTAATCCTTTATTATCAGGTCAACAACATGGTTTAAAGTTCAGATATGGGTTAAAATAGGTCAAAGATGTGGGTTTAGGTTAAAGTAGGCAAGTAGTGACTATGGTTCAGGTTAGGATCAGTCTCCAATAAGTCAATATAAAGTCCTCAAAAAGCACAGGAACCCAATGTGTGCGAGTGTGTGTGTGTAGCATTTTGTGCAGAGCCGCTTGTGTTTTCGCAGGTTGTGTTTCTGTACGCGTGGTCCCCGGCGAGGATTACCTTTGCAGTCATTATCAGTCGTGGTGAAGATCACCATTATACGCCAGTCTGTCCCGCGTGACTCTCGCTGCATCAAGTCCCCACTTCTACCCCCACAAACACAGTCACACACACACACACACACACATTGTCGTTGCTTGTGCATAAAAGACATGTCATACAAGGCAAAGGAAAAAGTAGACAGGACGTTGGACTAATGAGGGAAATGTGCAATACTGTAGGTGTCTGGGGAAACATGTTGAAAAGGTTAAAGAAGACATTTCTTTGGCATTTAATAATAACCTATAACACATGTACATTATTTCACATTTTGTTCCTTCTTTGTTGGAATCGCAGACTGTATGAAGAACTAAGACTAAGGGAGTCAGACCTCACCCACAGCGTTTGGCTCCAGTCAAATGAAGCTCATCGAGGCTGGAGCGGTTATAGGAGCGAATCTGGAGCCGAGTTCCGCATTTGGAGTTCCGACAACGAGTATCAAAGCAACCAAAGAGCCAATCCGGAGCGAGGCTGTTGGAGGTGACGCCCCTTCCCGCCCGCACCGCTGGTTTAGCAGGGAGCGGGCGCTTAGCAACGCTGTCAGTCAAACCTGTTGCTAACGCTGGCGGAAGTGACCTCAAAGACAGAAGGCGCCTGATTTGCTCACTTCCTATTCGGAACGCAGCAGCTAGCATGTTAGCTATATCCATTTATATGAACAGTCTGTGGTTGTAATATTGATCTTGCTCTGCTGCTGATGCCATCTTTTGATTGTCCTTTTACCAAAGAAAGAAGCAGGTTTACAGGTTAAAAATGGCTATGTGACATTTTTTAACCCAGAGTCTAAACGTTTTGAATATTCACAAGCGCAATATTCACGAGCCCGGATAAGGTTGATCAAAACTAAATTTCTGAGCACTCAAGCTACAAGTACAGGGCAATGCAGGTTTACTCACACATGCATGAATCAATCAAAATACAACCTGGAGTAAGCTAATGATGAGGGAAAACTATCATATTATGGTTAAAAGCCCATAAAAAACTGGTTGATGTGATGCACGATATTTATTTTATGGAGAAATTGACTTATGCTTTAAGATTAGAAACAGAGAAATTTGAGAATATATGGAAAGACTCGCTGGATTTTGTAAAACCAATAAGATATGATTTTACCTAAATGTTGTTATTCCCCAATTTTTTGTTGTGCTACTTAGTTATGTTATTGTTAATTTTTAAAAAAAAGGGATGTGGGTCAAAATATTTCTGATTATACACTGTATGCAGATCTTGTCCTGCAAAAAAATAAAAATATAATTAAAAAAAAAAAAAGCTCATAGAAGTGGTGGGTATGTCTTGTTGAACACCCAAAATGTTTAAAGTGGGACTAAATACATAAACTCTGCCCACAACCACATTTCAAATCGAGCTGCTGAACTGGGCAGTACCTGGAGGGTTAAATAAAAGACTGAGGGGAAAGGAGGGGTGGGGTCTGTGATTGGTCTAACAGGTATCCACACTTTAAACTCCGTCCCTCCAGCCAGGTGTTTGTGATCAGAAATAGCTGGCTGTAATTAAGGCAGTCTCTTGTGATGTCACCAACTACAAGTAGTACACACTTACAGTTTGCGCTAAAATTGCCAAAAAAAATCACTAGGAACGGTAGATAATGCTGTTAAAACACCATACACACAGTTACATTTTGTTCCTTGTACGTTGTAATCATAGACTGAAGAAGTGGACTAAGAACTTTGGAGTTCCGACAAAAGTATCATAGCAACCAAAGAGCCAATCCGGAGCGAGGCTGTTGAAGGTGACGCCCCTTCCCGCCCACAGCGCTGGTTTAGCAGGGAGCGGGCACTAACTTTAGTTGAGTGACCTCAAAGAAAGAAGCCGCCTGATTTGTCAGTTAAGCAGCAAAAAAGTGGATTTAGTCTTTAGTTCCACTTTAAAATCTTTTGTTTAGAATACAAGTAATTTCTATAGAATCAATTATACTGGCAGGTGGCAAAGGTTCACCGAGACTTGCCCTTTAAACCTGCAAGTGCACACACATTTACATAACCCCCCGAACGCACCGGGCACCATTTTGAAGCTAGAAACCAATGTTGCTGTTGCTATTGTTTCGTCTAAGTGAAAGCTTCTTACAATCTGCAGCTGCGGTTTACAAATCTGTCTCTGGAAAACAATTTCTTCCTCAGACCCCCCTCCGCCCCTTGTTCTCAGCGCTGCCGTCCCGTGTGGGCTTTAGTCAGCCTGCGCCGCCCCTTCATCTCACTTCTCCATAGAACACACTGCTGGTCCACGGAAACTACAAAGATATACGCGTGCTTTGAGGATACAGACATAATATGTGCCTGAACACTTAAATATATTTATATCTGTACAATGGCTGTATATTGTGGCGTGAGGATTACAGATGGACCATATTAATTAGCCCGGGGTCTGTATGTACCCCTCTGTTGGGACTCTCTGTGCTTAGGCCAGCGAAGGCACATCAAACATTCATGGACATCTGGGTTTCTGGGCATTTGGTTCAAGTCCCCAGGGAGACGCAACGGAAGTTTGATATATCACTGTACTGATAAGAACACACGATAAGAGCTTAATTGGGTTATAAATAATGAAGATGATGGTGTTTTCGGATTTACTCATGTTTAATTTTGGTTCTTTCTTCTCACACGCTTCCACATTACGGCCTCATAGCCTGGCCGCGAGGTTCCAGTGGTTCTCAGTGGTCGTCAGTGGTCTTCAGTCGCACGGCTAGAACATGTTTGCACCAGTTGAGCATTTTACGCAGGAGAGACACAGCGGTAAGTATTTTCTTCATTGGAAAAATAAAAAAAAATCTTAAAATTTACTAAATGTGTCATCTAGGTCTGTGAGATGAATCTGATATTTGAGTTTTTATATTTTTATTCACGTAGTTTTTCAGCAGACAGAGAGAAAGTGAGGTGGTGGGTTGCAAGAAATCTCAGCTCAAACAGCTGAGATTCTGATTATCTCGGAGAAATAAAAACACGACCACCTGCCCACACGGATATGCCACAAAAGCTTTTCATGTTCTTTGAGCTCTGGAATGAAAGAGATGTTAAAATATACCGTTTTTACTGCTCAGCCCCACAGCCAATCAAACGTTTAGTCTTCCTTAGTGTGAGGTGCGCTGATGGATGATCTTCAGTCGGTTAAGAATACACACCAGTGGGACTCTTACTTGGAGGTGTGCCTATACTATCTTTGGAATGAACAAAGGAAAAAAAAAAGTTGGGTATAAATGATCCAGAGGGATGCCTTGATCACCGATAGTAAAAAAACCCAAAAATCTAAATCCGTATGTAAGTAAATGTATCCTACGTTCTGCTGCGTGTACTTCTATGCCATGCTCCTCCTAAGTAAAAATACTGTAGATACTTTCCATTTTGACCCAGATTCATAATACCAGTTACTACACCACTCCAACTGACAAAGACTCCTCAAAAGCCCTCGCCTCGCTCCGTTTGAAGGAACAATGGTGACTCCTGGTTCAGACCGAATGGCAGGAAGCGATGAGGCTCGTCTGAAGAGTTTAGCGCCGTTTCCGAGGGTAAACAGGGGCTTTTCAGCTGCACTGACTCACATCTGTCTCTGTCTGCCGATCTGCCTCCCAGAATGCACTTCCCTCCAAATATTCACAGACACACTTGCTCACAGATTCTCTATCCCATCATCCCAATTCACGCTCTCTTTCAGCTGCTTAATCAGTGTGGGGTAGTGGCAGGACATCAGGCCTCGGGTAAAGTTGATTCAATATAACTGCTTGTAGATTCTAGCCTCGATGGATGTGACCTCAGTTGACCTCGATGTGCTGAGATAAAGGGATAAAGAAAGATTTCTGGCCCAATGCAATTTTTTTTTTTTACACTTTCCAAATCCGAACCTGTCCGGCTCTACAGAGTTACTTTCCGTCTATGACAACTGCAATTGACCAGTGATGGAAGGTAACGAAGTACAACTAAAGTGCTGTACTTAAGTAGAACTGTGAGGTATCTGTACTTTACCTAAGTACATTTTACAGTGGGTACTTTTTACTTTTACTTCGCTACATTTGAGAGCATGTACCTGCACTTTCTACTCCACTACATTTTTTTAACCAGACTGGAAAGTAAAAAGTACTTTTCATCCTGACTAAAGTTTTCGTCTTTCAGCAAACAAAAAATATGTTAACAAATGGATTCATATTGCAACTGTTGACCAAAATCTGTATAATTTTTTTAATCAATATCACTACATTTAACACTTTAACAAACACTTGTGTGAAATACTTTTTACTCTTAAAGTATTTTTTTTTAAATAGGTACTTAAATACTTTTACTTAAGTCGATTTTTCATGTGATTATTTTTTTTTAAATAGGTACTTAAATACTTTTACTTAAGTCGATTTTTTCATGTGATATTTTTACTTTTACTTTAACTTTTTACCTCTGTATCTGTATGTTTTACTACTTTTACTAATAAAACTGAGTAATTCATCCACCACTGCAATTGACCGTAATGCAATGTAGCCAAAACGCGCATAATAGTATTTACAATTGAACACATGTAGTTTTTAAAAGGCTCAGTGACTTTGACTCCAGTTGACCTTAAGATATTACACACAGACTCAGATATCAGACAGATCCCGTCTGATATCTGAGTCATTTCCCTGCACTCTTCCAAAGGGATCCACACATGGCTTGTTTTTAATTTCCCAGTCCGTACCTGGCTGGCTCGCCAAAGTATACAATGTTTTTGCTAATCCTACCGCCAGCGCAGTTTGTCTCCCTCCATCACGCCGGGCCCAGATTAATCTTATGAACTGGTGTGGAAATGAGTCTCAGTCCTCCATTACCAGCTGCCACTTTTGCTAAAATCTATTACGGCGATAGTGGAGGATACGTGAGCATTTTTCTGCCTCTGTTGACGATTAATAAAGCATAACAGTAATTAAACCTGTGGTCTATTCCAGCTTTGACATTTTCAGTGTGGTACAACTTAGGCTCCTTATAATGAGTTTGGGAACCAGGCTGAGCACAGTTAGGAGGTAGACATGTCCAATATCTGTCAGCGTGCTAGGTAGCTCTGCGCACGAGGCTGTACGCTTACTCATATGCAGTGTTGGGAAGTCACAAAGTACACTGAAAATACATATTCAGAATACTAATTTTGAGTAAATGTATTCTGCAGATTCATTTGGTGGTATTCGGATCACAGCGCGCACAAGTTGATGTGACACTGAGCTTCCGTGGAGATGTTATTGTTAATGTTCCAAGTAAACGTATAAAACTCCTTCAAGACAAGCAGGCGATGCCACTAGGTCAAGTTATACGTCAAATATGCGTGTTTTAATGTAAGGTAGATACAGTAAGTGATAATTAACGCCATACTGCGGAACCACACCATTCAGGTACGAGGAGTCTTCGGTTAAAGTTTGGATATGTGTTTTGGTGCCGTGTCTTTGGGTTTTGAGTTGTGAAATGTTTGACTCTTCACAAATCCAAAGGTTACATGACCCCAAAGGTGAGGTCATCTGCTGCTGAACAACCTTTGAACTGTGACCCGTGACCCCTGAGCGAACCACCTTTCCACATGCTCTGTACTGCTCAGTATAGACCAGAGGGCAGACCGAAGTTAAGCCAGCTGGTCAAACTCAGAACTAAAACCAGGTCTGAAGAACCAGGACCTAAAATCAGGACTAAACCAGAACTAAACCAGGTCTGAAGAACCAGGACCTAAACCGAGATTTAACCAGGACTAGACTAAACCACAGCTAAATCGTGCAGAACAAATTGTATTCAACAGAGAGACCACTAAACCAAATCGTGCTGTTTTAGGGGGGGAAAGACAAGAAAACAGAGAAACAATGATTTTTTGGGGGGATAAGGTCAATTTTTATTGTTTTTTTTAATGCATTTTGAGTAAAGGTGAATGGTCCTCTAAGTTAGTCGGTGTAATCCTTGGGTTGAATGGTCCATGTTGTAAAATTAGTCAAAGGTTTCATCTAAATTCCAGCTTTAGTACAGAACTGACTTCCAGATCATGACCTTTGACCCTTCTCTACCATGTCCTCCCAAACAAGTGACTCATCTTAAAGGACACATGGGCTGCTGTCTAAGAGGCCCTCTTGTTGGGCTTGTCCCATTGTGGAAAAAGCCGTGCAAGTACAGTTCTGGGCCGGTTCTTGAAGGCGTTGAGGCGCATGTTCAGATGTTTCATGGCGTCGTTTTGGAACTCTGTGGGCTCTGAGCTCAAAGCCATCTCCAGGAGCTTGGTGGCAGAGCCATAGTCGTAGATCAGGTCGCGTGCTCCGGCTTTGCCCAGCTTCTTGATGTTTTTGGGTTTGAGATAAACCCCATCTGGGACTCTGAACTGATCCAGAGCCTTTTCCAGAGTCTCCACTATTGCGTCATGGTGGGACCTAATTTTGGCGGGCAGCTTTTGGAGCAGTTTTTTCACCAGAGCCCGGATCACCAGGCTCTCCACTGAGCCCAGGGTCTGTGAAGCCTGAGGAGCTGCAGTGGGCTTTGAAGCTGAGGCTGGCTCTTCTGTCTGCAGCTTCTCACACTGATCTTCTTCTGTTACATCCTCTGCAGTTTGGGTCTCCAGCTCCTCTGGATTTGGCTTCTCTGATGGAGTTTTGAGGGATTTTTGGACCTCCATTAGACTCTTTCTGTTCTCAGGGGTTTTGTCCTCTTGTATTTGGGACTCAGTGGGACTTAAATCTTCATTTAAGCTGCTGTCTACCTGCACTTGACACTGGTCATTTTCAGGAGATTCGTTGTCAGTTAAATTGTCATCAAACATTATCTCGTCCAGATATTGGATCTCCTCGGGACCAGAATCCGCACAACTTTTTTGTTTGAGTCCAGTTTCTACTTCAGGAGCTGCAGTATATTCTGAAGCTGTGTCAAGATCTTCTGTCTTCAGGTTAATTTCCAGATCTTCTTCTATGCAGTCTTTTGATTTTAGGATCTCCATTTGACTGTTGGGATCCTCTTGTTTTGGATCCTCATCTATACTTCTGTCATCAGTCCAACTTTCCTCAACCGACTGCAGGAGGTCATGCAGTTCGTCCTCAGAAAGTCCAAGTGTCTCTAGAGCTTGAGTGGACTCTAGAGCTGAGGCTGATTCTTCCATTTGGATGTTTTCACCCAGATCCTCTCCATCCTGTCTCTTCACTGGACAGTTTAATTCCTCTGGGTTTTGTGTCTCCATTAGACACTTAGGAACAAGGTTTTCAATACCCTCTGGAGTTCCTAGGTCCTCAGGATTCTGGTCCTCCTCTGGACTCTTGCGGTTGTCCTGAGGTTGGGTCTCCTCTGGACTCTCGAATACCTCCAGGATTTGAATCTCCATTGGACTGTCCGGTGGAGTTTCTAGTTTCTCTTGGTCTTGGGTCTCAGTTGTAGTTTCCAGGTCCTCTGGTACTTTGTGGGTCTCTGGTGTCTCACCCAGAGTTTGGTGACCCTCAGAACTGTTGTTTGAAACAGACTCATTTTCAGGGTTTACAAATACATTCCAAGGTAGGATATCCTTCAGAACTGCACAAACATCTTCTGGAATTAGCTTCTCAATAATTTTGAGTTCTTCCAGTCCAGTTTGAGCTGACGTGTCTTTGTTCTGCTCGTCTTCGGCAGGTCCATGAGAGCTATGACTGTGGCTCTCCTCCAGTGTCTGCACTGAAACATCAATAATGCCTGAACTGTTTAGAAGCTGGTTTTCCTGATTGTCCTCAGTTGTGGCCTGTGGACTGTGACTCTCATCCTGGTTTTTCTCATCTGGAGTTTGCTGTGGAGCCTCTGGACTCTTGGTCACATTTGAAAGTGTCTCACAGTGTTCTCCTGACATCTGTGTCTCTGCGCCTTCTGCCCTCACTGCAGCTCTTTCAGGGGACTGGCCTTCTGAATGCTCCTGTGAAGTGGTTTCTTCTGTACTCGTTTGGGCAGGTTTCTCCTGGAGCAGGTCCTTCTCTGGGACTGTGAAGCCCATCATGAGGAGCAGTGCAGTGGATGCATTCCTCTTGGCCTCCTTCTTTGAGTGACCAGTGCCAGAGGCGGTGTACTGATGCAGGGACACCTCCATAGTAAACACCCAGCTGCCACTCACCAGATCCCCGCTCACCATGTGGTACTCGGGGTTCTTCTCTCTGCGGATCATCTGCAGCTCGGAAAGGCGAGTGCTGGGGTCCTCCTCCAGACGGAAGTCCGGAGGGGTGTGAGCAGTTGGACCGTATCTGCTCTGTTGAGCTGAAGCTCTTTGGTTTGGAGTCTGGTTCTCCAGAGCCTTCTCTTGTTCAGGACCAGTTTCTGCTGTGGTGTGAGGAGCAGGTGGGACCAGGTCCTCCTGTGGGACTGTGTAGCCCATCATGTGAAGCAGAGCTGCAGTTGCTCTCCTCCTAGCTTCCTTCTTGGAGCCTCCTTTTCCCACCGCAGTGAACTGGTCTAGGGACACCTCCATAGAGAAGGCCCATTGGTGGCCGGCCACCTTGCCCTCCAGCATACGGTACTGGGCGGGCGGGTGTTTGCTGGCCATGAGCAGCTCGGACAGGCGAGGAAAAGCTACGTGGTTAAATAAAGAATTTTCATTGTAAAATCTCAGCATTTGTGTAATTTGATCAGATAAAATCTTTAACAATGTAATATTCACACAGTTGAGACTGATCTGTGGCCCAAAATCCTTATTAACCAATGGAAAAGAACAGAAAATCTATGAAAGTTGATGTACATTCTCAATATAAACCAAGTCAGAACATGTACGTTTTTCATCCTTAGTACAGCAGTGTATAAGAAATTTTACAATACTTTGTTGGGGTAAAAAGTATTTGGGGAAACTACTCCTCGAGTAAGAGTAACTGTAAGGTTATAATATCTGATTTATAATTTGAAGTGAATATAATAAGGACGAACCATTAAATAATGCGCAATATCTGGTCTTTTCAAAGGATAGACACAAAAATTTGAAAAACAAATCTGAGGGAACAGTGCAAAAAACGCAAATATTCAAATGATTTCATATTTTCAACATAAAGCTTTTGCCGGAGGACATATTACTCAAGTAAAAGTACTGTTACACTGTGCAACATATTACTCGAGTAAAAGTACTGTTACACTGTACAACATATTACTCAAGTAAGAGTAAAAGTCTGAAATACCACTGCCTGCTTAGAAGATGTCTAAAGGTCATAAACTGTGTTGTAATGGACAATTGATTTGGCAGCTCATAAAATCGAAATGGCAAATCGTTAAATTGCCACATAATGTAATAAAACTGGCTTTTCTTTAAACTAAATGGCACCGGACTTCTTGATACATAAAAACACAGCATTGCTTATGGCTTCAATAAACGAGGAAACACCTGATACCTCTAAGAATGATCCACAGTGGAATCCTCTGACTAAAACAGAAGAGATGCAATAACATTCTGCCTAATTAAAAAAGAGACCTTGTAAATATGCAGGAAGCCCGAGGCATGGCTAAAGCTGCTCTAGTGAAATGTTAACAATGAGTCTAAATGGTCAACAAAGCTTTGGCTTGTGTGAGAACACTGGGAAAATAATATATATTCAAAGGTCAACTATTGCCTGATATATTAGCGGAGAGACAGATCAGAACTCTCTCCACTTAAAGAGCTACATTTAATGCAAATGTGTGCGAAATGTAACACTTTAAAAGATTCCTTCTGGACTCAAATAACGGTTTTCAGAATATAGAACGTGATGCCATAATCCCAGATGGGCAGCAGCCAGATTTTACAACAAAAATCTGCCTTTTAACAATATTAATTTTACTACCCTAAACAAAAAACACGCACAGCACATAGACTGAATAAAGAAGTG